>JAODUP010000492.1:725000-737500 GCA_025642065.1 Paralvinella palmiformis
AAGCTTCAGCTATTAAAAATTCAGCCCCCCCTTTGTGTCAAAGACAGGTCGATATGAACATATCAGCCCTGGACTTTGGGCTCTGCATTGAATTCCAGAATCCAATTAATAGTTTTAAATCTATCTTTAAGACTTATCCGTTTAGTATTGCATATTCTTAATTTCTGTAATCTCTATGTATGTTTTAGAGGTTTTAGCGGTTCATCATTTAACCTAGTCTACTCATTTTCTACGTAAAGCACCCCATATAAACACAGTTGAATTGATGCTATACAAAATCACACATTATTATTTTTATTATTATTATTATTATTATTATTATTATTATTATTATTATTATTATTATTATTATTATTATTATTATTGTATTAGTACTATTACACACACACTCACACACACACGAACACACATACACACACACACACACAAACACACACACACACACACACAAACAACACACACACACACACACACACACAGTGGGTTGATTTTTTATTAATTTACATATATAGATCCACATACAGTTGTTACACAGTCATCCTCGTAACGACTGGTTACATTATTTATTATAAGAGGCGATGATCCGGATTTAGTAGAGGATCGGTTCTGTGCTGGCAATCTACATCGACGACACGACGATGCTATTAACAAACATCATAACCCGGAACACGGCCACAAATAGAGACAAAGGTTTCATTTACTGGATCTTTTCTGCACCCGATTCATCTCCTGGCAGTTCGAAGCGAAATCCTTCATCTGATCCCGATCACTTTCTTCTTCTACTTCTTATGGTCTCGAGTAATCCCCGACGCCTACGCACGAAGACCGCGCGAAGAAGATATCGTGACATCTGGCTCGGCAAGATGTGGTTCTAAATAGGTATATAGGCGAATACGCCCACGACATGTTAGGGAGTAAACTGTGAGGAAAATTGTATTTTGTGCGGTGATACATCACGGCATCGAGAAGTGGTTTCTTTTATCCGCTGAAACTCTCCAAACTTCCGAGAGTTTCAGTTGAAGATCCGTGGCTGTATTTGGCGGCGCAATTATTGTCATCAATTCGAGCCGGTGCTGGTATCTGAACAAATCGTAGGAATACTCTCGACATAATCCTACAGATGTGGTATACTCAGATGAGAGAATTCTCGGCATTAAGCCGGCATCCATATGGTACAGTTGATAATACACTGCTCTGCAGATCTCCCTCACTCACTCGCCCACTCGCTCACTATCTCCCTTACTTATTCACTTACTCATTCTCTCAGTCAGCTGCAGTAATTAATTTGACTTTATCCCTATTCTCTTACGTGCTTCCGCTTTTTGTGCGTGGCCTGCATGTAGCCGCTTTCCTGTGGGCGTGACATATTTGTCGCGTACGAAAAGCGAATTAGCTGGTTCCCATAGGCTGATGAGTAGACCAGACACATGCTTAGGTATACACACACATATATCAATATGTGGAGGTATTGAACATTTTATTTTTAGATTAATGTATGTATAGTTGTATTTGTATTTATATTTATGGAGGTAGGTTTCGAAGGATGTTTAGATATGTTGATGCTCTGTGCCTGTTGCCTCTTTATATGTACCCTAAAACACACACACACACACACACACACACACACACACACACACACACACACACACACACACACACACACACACACACACACACACACACACACACACACACACACACACACACACACACACACACACATACACACATACACACACACACACGCGCGCGCGCGCACACACACACGCATTCACACGTACACACACACACACATATATATATATATATATATATATATATATATATATATATATATATCTCTGTGTGTGTTTATGGTACATAGTAAGAGGCAACAGGCACAGAGCATCAACATATCTAAACATCCTTCGAAACCTACCTCCATAAATATAAATACAACTATACATACATTAATCTAAAAATAAAATGTTCCATGCCTCCACATATTGATAAATGTGTGCGTATACCTAAGCATGTGTCTGGTCTACTCATCAGCCTGTGGGAACCAGCTAATTCGCTTTTCGTACGCGACAAATATGTCACGCCCACAGGAAAGCGGCTACATGCAGGCTACGTACAAAAAGCGGAAGCACGTAAAAACATACCATTTGATACCACATCTCGCAACAAACACGTGCGTGTGGTTCAATGGTGACTTGCTACATACATATCATAAACTATTTTGACACCACAGTTTACATACAACAGTAATTTTCTGTGGTCCAAAAGAAACCTGTATATAAAGCATTTCGACACCTCAGATGCTGACCTCAGCTTTATTCTGGGTTCGAATAACTGAATAAATCCTACCTATATGAACCATGTATCAATACACGTCCGACTAGTCTGGCGTCGAAGTTCTTCTCTAACCTAAGTGAAAACTCAAGCCCTATATATAGCCTCAGCGTGTTAACAACATTACAGTTTGTTCATAACAAAGAGAATGTACACTAACACAGTATGGACTCACTAAAGCGATTAAACTAAAATAAAAACAAAGTAGCAATACCGCACAATGGATTATTACTGGACTAGAACGAAATATCGTCTCAAACCTGAGTAAATACTACGATTTACTCGAACCTAACAGCTAACCCTCATACGTTTCCGTTCATCACTAAGGGAACGTTCATTCACGCTTAATTTAGCGTCCCTAAGTATATGCAGTTAGGTGTGGTGGGATCTAAATTAAAGCGCCTATCCACTTGATCTATTTGACCCATGGTCGAGAACAGCGGATTTCAGGCAGATCTCCGATACTGCGAATGACAAGTCGGGATTATAATAGCTATACATTTAACAAATTTCCTATATCAGTGTAATCTAATTACTCATAATATGGGAAAAAACTCTGTCCGCAGCTTAATACCCATGGAGATGCCTGCCGGAGTAACAAACGACTCCAGGAGTATAAATCCACCAAGCAGCATTGTATGAATTAATAGGTCGTTTCGCCAGACCACATAAGAGGACAACAATATAGATTCTACATTATACATAACAAAGCTAATAAACTCAAACATGTTGTAATAACGACATAACTTTCTTACATTGGTGTAATAAGGAATCTGGATGGAAATAGATAAGATGTCTGGCACGGCAATGTGCGTTTTATGGTACATAGTAAGAGGCAACAGGCACAGAGCATCAACATATCTAAACATCCTTCGAAACCTACCTCCATAAATCTAAATACAACTATACATACATTAATCTAAAAATAAAATGTTCCATACCTCCACATATTGATAAATGTGTGCGTATACCTAAGCATGTGTCTGGTCTACTCATCAGCCTGTGGGAACCAGCTAATTCGCTTTTCGTACGCGACAAATATGTCACGCCCACAGGAAAGCGGCTACATGCAGGCTACGTACGAAAAGCGGAAGCACGTAAAAACATACCATTTGATACCACAGCTCGCAACAAACAACACGTGCGTGTGGTTCAATGGTGACTTGCTACATACATATCATAAACTATTTTGACACCACAGTTTACATTCAACAGTAATTTTCTGTGGTCCAAAAGAAACCTGTATATAAAGCATTTCGACACCTCAGATGCTGACCTCAGCTTTATTCTGGGTTCGAATAACTGAATAAATCCTACCTATATGAACCATGTATCAATACACGTCCGACTGGTCTGGCGTCGAAGTTCTTCTCTAACCTAAGTGAAAATTCAAACCCTATATATAGCCTCAGCGTGTTAACAACATTACAGTTTGTTCATAACAAAGAGAATGTACACTAACACAGTATAGACTCACTAAAGCGATTAAACTAAAATAAAAACAAAGTAGCAATACAGCACAATGGATTATTACTGGACTAGAACGAAATATCGTCTCAAACCTGAGTAAATACTACGATTTACTCGAACCTAACAGCTAACCCTCATACGTTTCCGTTCATCACTATGGGATCTTCTTCCTCTAATACGAAGTATATGACACACACACACACACACACACACAATATATATATATATATATATATATATATATATATATATTGTGTGTGTGTGTGTGTGTGTTGTGTGTATATACATGTATATATAAAACACTTGTCCACGGTTACCTTTCTGTAGACGTACCGGTTTGAAGGGATCTCTAATCCCTTGGTATGGTTCTATGTTGAAACTGCCTTTTTTTACTTAAATACCAGTAGTCACTCATGTAATAGACCATACAGTACTGTTAAAATGCCGTAGTATATCTGTGGCTTCTAAGAAATGGTCCTATCCAGGGTTTTTTAATACCTTGGTGACAGAATCTGACACAATAATTGCGTACAATAAGGGTTCACGCAAACCCCATTAATAACAATTTAAGCCTGAGGTGGTAATTATATGGGAAGGGTCAACATTTAAACCAGAGTCTTGAAGATGATATGTTAATACCTGGGGGTATATTTGGTATGTTGAATTTGGTGTCTGGATTAACAGTGGTTTTGGACAGTTGAAGCAGAATAAGTCGGAATTTAACTTGTTATCTCACACGAACAATTTATAAAGAAAGGGAATAATCTGTCTGTTGGGATCGAATAAGATACTGTAGCTCTGTCCAATATAGTGCAACGAGAAGAGCTTAATATGTACTATGACCTAGTAAGACTACTACTGCATTGTCTTATAAAATTGCTATAACATTGTCTAATGGAATGGCATCACACTGGCTAAAAAGTAATATCGTACTGCCTTAAACTATGCCATGATATTGCCTGATACAATACTATGACATTGTCCAAAACAGTAACATTTAATCCATTTGCCGCTCCTGTGGTTAAAATGTTGAACCCATGAATTTTCTATAGTATAAGGTTTTTCGGTGGATTTATAATCGTGTGGGGGGTCACTGATGAAATACGGTTTTATTGTCATTCTCACAATTTCGAGGAAATATTTTTATATGCAAATTAGTGCGGCCATTATAAAAAAAAACTATTTTAGTCAATATTGTTGAAAGTATGCACGATACTTTCACAAAAATGATGTCCATACCTATGTTTTCAAGGTCAATGATTATGACAATTGGGAACTATTAGAATATATATTTATTCCAAATATATAAATTAGCCACCTAGTCTCTTCAATATCTCTGACAGTATGCATAATAAAATTCATGGTCACGGATAACTTAATAGTTATGAAATGCATATTTTTTACTTTATGCCAATTAGCCAATAGCATATTTGCCAAAAAAGGTATTTGCTTCAAAATATTTACCAATTTAAGTTTAACAATAAACCTATCATCAAATGCATTGCTATTAATGTATTGTCAAAATAAATATTGTTTAATCTGGCAATTAATGTATCCCCAAAGTTAATTTACCTTTTATCAAAATAACATCGACATTCTACTGCAATGAAACGCAGTAAAATAGCAACACATGACATTATAAGTTTTCAAATCAATGGCCATTTCTTGAATGGGCAACAAACAAAACATGACTCTCTCTAAACAAGCTGCTACACTGATCCGTACTTAGCCTGGTCATCTCCATTCTTTGGAGCTTCACCTCTCATTATGTATGGGTTACAACAGCCATCAGCTGTTGAGCATGCACAATGGACAGTGAATGACACGTTATTTCTGGTGACAGTTACAACTCTCAGTGTTGTGTGCTTTCCCCTCTGATTTTCAGCCACAGTTTATGACACCAATGAGACTGCGGGGAGTAGGGCGACGGTATACCGCCCTTCAGCTCCCTTGCAAACTGTATGATGGCCGCCTTCGGAGGTCCTTGTTACGCAGCTGCCTTCCCCAGTATCATTTGAATATGTACTCTGCGAACATGAAGATATAGGTTCGCTTCTTTGGTGGGTAATGCCACGATACACATAGATTTTCCTTTCTTCCTCGAATAAATCCCGTAACGTGCCTCACTCATCGTGGTTCCTAGTGGCTGACCATAAAAGGCTGCGAAGAACCATTGCCATATGTACATAGGGTCTGATTATCTGCTTGAAGAGTATTCAGTGCATTGATATTACCCTTATTAACGGGTTATGACGTAGTGTCGCATCCACTAAGAACCTGCATACCCATTAGCTGCACACACTGCTGATCAAGCATAAGTTGCGTTGATGTCCGCAACTAGGCCATTCCAGCGTTCCATCTGCATACTACGGCGCAATTGCATTTTCCAAACCCAGTATAATAACATCACAAAGACATCATTATCATCGCCGAGGATTCTGATTACATCCATACCAAATTCTGCAGCTTGTAGCACGTATGCTATCATAGTGACGTAAACCTCATCGTATGTGAATGTATCATCCTCTTGACTGTCCATTGTTACATTAGGACCAAGGTTGAATAAATACAGCACCGTGACAGCTCCCGCTTGTTGCGTTTGTTCTTGAGTATGGCATCCCGATATGGTATTGGACTGTTGGCGGTCAGGTTTAAATATGTGGTACATTTGAATATGTACTCTGCGAACTGTAACAGCACACTAACGGGATAGATGGTGCTTGATATTCTCACTAAGGTCAGAGGCGTCTCCGCCTTGCGGTTAAACATTGTGGGAAAAAAAAACATCTGTCGCATATCCACTATATCCGGAGCGGGAGCAAAGACTTGTTTCATACTGAGATGATTGGCTAGGATTGATTTGTTCCCCTTCCGTATGCAGCCATACTCATCAGTAAGCGATCGAGGCATGGCTCACAAGTCACATTGGGATATGGATGCCAGCTGCAACTATTGCTTTTGTCTAACCAGCAGCAGACGATAGAGGGTTGTCTCCAAGTCAAACGGTGTCTTTTCACCAACTTTCATGCATCGTTTAAGCTGCTCCATCGTCTTCACTTGACTGAAAATCTTGGCATGGAACCCAGACGGCAGGGAGTTGTGGAATGAATTTTTTATTTTCTCGCCAATAAATACGGCAGCACTGACATTGATCTTATTTTGGAGTTACCTGACCATTGACAATATTATAAAGTACATCAATATTGATTGATAGTGGATGGGAACATCCGCTGTCGATTATTAGAAACAAGTTTCTGCCTCTTCTCACCTTCCTCGCTGTGTTTGGTCTGTGCTGATGAGTTGGGTGCTTCCTCAGAGTACAAGTGTTCCATAGCATCAGTGAGGTAGACAGCGATTGGGATTGGATCAATCCACTCAGTGACATGCCATGCATAGACTGTATTGTTACTTTTACCGGGTTTCGTTACTGTATAATATCTATGTTCTTTTGATAAAGGTAAATTAACTTTGGGGATATATTAATTGTTAGATTAAACAAGGTTTATTTGACAATAAATTAATCATAATGCATTTCATGATAGGTTTATTGTTTTCATTCACTGTGAATATGTGTCTATGTACACCATTTCTGTGACATTATCATGCAAATGGGTAAATATTTTGAAGCAAATACACCTTCGATAATATTATACTATTTGCTAATTGGCATAACATAAACAAATATACTTTTTATAACTATTAGGTTATCTTTATCATAATCCTTGGCCATCAATAAGTGGTTGTAGAGAGAAGTTTGAACTCATTATCATGCATATTGTCAGATATATTGAAGAAACTAGTTTTTGCGATAATGGCGGTGACTAATTTGCATATTTGGAATAAATATATATGCCAATCGTTCCTAATAGTGTTTATCGTAATCCCTGACCTTGAAAACATAAGTATGGGCATCATTGTTATAAAACTATCGTGCATTTCGACAATATTGAATAAAATAGATTTTTCAATAATGGAGGCACTAATTTGCATATAAATGTTTTTCCCCAAGGTTGTCGGAATGACAACCTAACTTGATTTCATCAGTGACCCATTGCCATGATGAATCCACCCAAAAACCTTATACCATAGAAAATTCATAGGTTCACAAAATGGCAAATGGACTACTTGACCTATACCATATTTCGACATTCCCTTATACTGTACTATGGCCTTGCCTGATGGTGTAGTATGGCATCGCCTTACAATCTTGTATAGCATTGCCTGATACTGTGCTATGACAATACTTTATACTGTGCTATGACAATACTTTATACTGTGCTATGACAATACCTCATACTGTACTATAACAATATCTCATACTGTGCCATGACAATACCCTCTACTGTGCTATGACAATATATTATACTGTGCTATAACAATACCTTATAGTGTGCTATAACAATAGCTGATATTGTATTATCGTATTGCTTTATACGGCAATATGTATTGCCTAATATACCATGATATTGCCCGATACTGTGCTGGGTTATAATAGTACAGTGACTCCACGTTATTATATACCCGGCTCCATCTGTCATAATTCGTTCACACGAATTGCTGAGAAATCCGGTTGACGACCAAAGCCAGAGGGGGGAGGCAATGGATGCACATCAAATGGATTCTGCTTCGTTGGCGTTGATTACGTGGGCAAAGGATTGTTATAAAATTCTGGTTCATGCTTTCAAGAGCCACTAGACCACCACAGCTGGATAAGTGTGCGCCAAATCACATACACTAGGTACCACGATCCGGGTTCGATTCCTTTCTTCCTTTGTGTCGCCATTTGAAAACTCACCTATTCAGACTTGATTATGCCTCCTACATTTCCTAAGTTTTCACTACATCCGATCACTTGTTGATGAATTTTACATCGTACCTAGCCCAACCCCCGCAATGAGTTTGTAATTATTATTAGTATTATTATTATTTCTGGGAGTAATACCACTCGTCCCCTTAACAAAATTGGAAGAGCAATAATCCCGAGCTTTTGCTTCCGGCTGTTGAAAACAATTTCTGGCAGACGGATAACAAAGAGGCGGCCATTGTGGAGGTTGCTGGAGCACATATCTATTCATGATATTGCCTTTTCTCGTGATAACCATCACTCGCTTTATCTATTTTTGCTATGAACGACTTAGGATATACGAAATATACGCTTCTCTGTGATCTCAACGTGATATGTCTAAAGGCAACCACAGTTGATTTTATTTTTTTGGGGGGGAGGGGGGCACGGTATATACATCATAATGTATCAGCATCAGCTACTGGTAATGATAATGATAAAATGATACGGAGATTAAAATATTATAATTATTATTATTGTTAGTATTATTATTACGTGCGTATTTGGTACACGACATAAAATACCAAATCGCCATTTCGTAACATTCTCCGTAAAATAGTGTTATTTGAGAAACCTACGACTACAATAAGCCAAACAACATTACACCCAGCTTCACGGAACTGCTATTACGAACTAATATAGATGACATCTGTCAACAAATCATTCATGGTCCACTTAACGTACCCAGTGCGGGCTCTTATTAGGGACGGCGCTCTGTTATTTGCAATCCTTCAGTCTCTAATTGGTTGATCAGAGAGCGGCCGAACCCGAGTCAGCGCCAACTATTGTAGGTAATGGATACTCTCGAAAAGAGAATATATTGGGTTTAAGCCGGCTTCATAGAACATCCAGGCTCTGGTTGACCACCGGATGTGCCGTGGGAATAGATTCTGTCTGAAGCTAGTGTATAATGAGAATCAAATTACTCTAAAGGCCATTGTTTACTCTCTCTCTCTCTCTCTCTCTCTCATCCCACCTTCTCTCTCTCTCTCTATCTCACTCCGTGTGCGTGTGTGTGTGTGTGCGCACACACGCGCGTGCGTGCATGCGTGCGTGCGTGCGTGCGTGCGTGCGTGCGTGCGTACGTATGTGTGTGTGTGATTTACACTCCCATCCTTTGCCCCTTAAGCTGCCAACAATTACCCCTTTCTTTTGTTTTTTCTATTTCCCTCCCTTACCCCATCCCCCCGCCGATGTCATATTTACGTCATTCGTTATTAATTAGGTAATCAGTTAACCAATAAATGAAGTCTGAACGAATAAGATAACTGATTAATTGTTATCTCCCGTGAAAGGCATCATTAGCTGCTCGCTCCAAAACACCTTTTATATCAGCGCTCTGTCGATTGATTATAAAGAGTCCACGGAAAGTTGCTTGTGGTCTTTTCACGTTCAAAAACCAACTTCTACTCGAAAATCCCCCGACCAGTATCCCCTAACCTCCAGCTAAATCTGGGTCAAGGTCGGTAATGTTTTCTCCTAGAAATAACTAGAGGGCAACCGTTATCTAGGACAATAAATACATTTAAAATACATTTCATCTATCTGAATGTTTCCTTTGTATCACCAATTCCAAGATGAATTAATCTAAAACTGGATTAGAAAATAGGATGTTACTGAGGCATCTTGAAATTAGTCATTCTGAAATAATCAGTGATGGAGTGTAAATCAAACTACTGTAGGTTTCATCTTTGAAAAGTTTGGCGTTTGGTATTGAATAGCCGCCACATCGCCTTAAGGTAATATTCTGACATATTATGTAGAGCGATGTACAAGTTTTGTGTATTATTATTATTATTATTATTATTATTATTATTATCATCATCATCATTATCATCGTCATCCTTACTGACTCGTGATGTTTATAAAGTATCGCGCAAAATTGTGTTTCTGGTCGCATTTCAGAGATATCGCTTGGCGGATTTATCTTCGTGCGGATCACATCATATTCAGGGCTCATCTTCCGAGCTCGCCCTTTGTGGCTGGAATTAGCCCGTTCAGTTTCCAGATCGATTCATTTCGCACTCAAACATACACTATACCTTTATCATCGAGGACCACTACTCTAAGAATATTTATTAGTATCATATACTCTGATACATGTTTCTATTAGCCATATCTAAGGGATTTATTTGTGTTGAATACCGTAATCCCAAGAAATATTATGGGTCCATACAATCCAGAACTCGTCTTCACTCTACGGAAAATACATTGCGTCTGGATATTAAGTATAGTCGCACTATCGACAATAATCCTTTGAGCATCTTAGCACAGTTATTAGAGCGCAACGCTGCAAACGTCTAGATCAGAGTTCGAAACCTAAGGAGTAACCTGTGTTTGTGGGATGTTTCTGTTAGGAATAGAGGCTGTAAGATGTATACCAGATGTAAATAGTAAATGGAGGTAAATAAATGCATCTCATTGACTGACCGACTCACTCACTCACTCACTCACTCACTCAAAAAAATCGATCTCTTCTGAATGACATTTGTCTATGAATGGGTTAAGAGGCGAACAACCAGTTGATCGATTCGAAATGTGGAACCGGGCCATGAGTTGTGTCCAAAGTTAGTAGCTCGTCAGTTGGTTAATACATCCCCCCCCCCGCCACCTACTCACCACCACCCCCACCACCCCCGGCCCGGATAGATCCCCGTACCTGTACATAAACATCGAACGCCATTTTGCTACCCTACATCTGCAGGCTTGGAGAAGCCCCGAAAAGAGGAGCTTAGGCTTTGAACGTGGGGATAAATTCGTGGAGGAGCAATAGATGGCTCGGAGCTAATCAGCGGGGAATATAGATTATAAAAGACTGAGAGACCTTGGAGAGTAGGCGGTGTTTCTACTTCTTCTGGAAAGAGTGGCCCGAACTAATTAATGTCGAACGATGGTACGCTCCGTCCGGTTGTCTCTGTTACGACCTCGGAGAGGAAGAGAAACCCGGTCGACGGTCAAGATGCTGTCGTTTGTCGAAACTCGTGCAAAGATGCCGCGAAGACACTGTACAGTTGAGGAATATACTTTGAAACGGGAATGCATACATACGTATGCACACACACACACACACACACACACACACACATATATATATATATATATATATATATATATATACATATATCTAACATATTTATATCAATGGCTAAGAATCGTGGTCAACTATTTAAGTCCGTTGTTTATAATCTATCCTTAACTCAGTTCTATGGCATAAACATTAGCAACGATAGAATGACAAACATACCTTTGGGGCTACTTAGGAATCATGGCTCAGTAATGATGTCCTTTACTCATAATATTGATCCTGAGCTGAGGTTTACAGAGACAGATCAGCAACGATAGAATAATAAGCATATCCTTGGGCAGACTCATTTGAACGTATACATCGACCGGTTGTGATGGGTATTTAATTGATCTAAATATCGGCCTACATGTAGCCACCAAATAATAAAATAGAACAAAATGATGTAATGGCATCTTTCAACAATTCTTCAAAGAGGTTTAAACTAGCCCGCGATATTACTCGCTCGATGACCTGTGATTGTCACTAATTATTGGTTATCACTTCTATTGGGAGATCAATATCGATGTTGATCTATATTTATACTAAACATATTTCAAAGAAGATGCAGTAGTTTGCTGTCGTTTTAATGACTACGACGTTGGGTTTAGAGACCCCGTGGCTGTCACCTATCAGATGCACCTGATGTTGATTTTTGTTGTTGCGTTGTTGTGCCGTTATCATTGCTGGCGGTACCTATAGGGATCTTTTAGGAGAAGACAGAGATGCTCTTTTTGGGGGATCAATGACCACAACGTCGACTTTCCTATGATATGTTACTGTTGGGAACTA
>JAODUP010000492.1:742500-787500 GCA_025642065.1 Paralvinella palmiformis
TACTTTCATGATTAGTAGTATCAGTAGTATTAGTAGTAGTAGTAATAGTCAACCAACGCTTATTGTTTTTAGAACTGGTCCAGTTAATTCACACAGTGACAAATATATATATATATATATATATATATATATATATATTATTATAGTAAATTACAGACATGGAGCCAATTCAGTTCCAATTCGAGATTTTGAATTGGAATTGAAGTTTCCTACAAAAAAATTAATCCACAAGTTAATTTACTATTTAATTTCTTAATTCAGAAATATTTCTTCCATGATAATCCTGCTTGGAATATAAACTACTCGGAGTAGGTATTCCAAGTAGGTACTCGGAGTAGGTTCTCGGAGTACCTACTGATGGTAAGAAGTAGTAGGTAAAAAGAGTCGGTAAAATTGGAATTGGAATTGAAATATTTGGAATTGAATTGGAATTGATATATTTGATGTGGAATGTGGAATTGAAATTGATCAAAATAGAATTGAGTACAATTGGAATTGACAAAATGGAATTGACCCCATGTCTGGTACATTATTACACCTTATCAATATGATGATGATGATGATGATGATGATGACAACGATGACGATGATGACGAAGATGATGACGCTGATGATGACGATACAGGAATGACATATATACATAGTAAACAAGTCGTTTTATGACTTATTAATAAAACCAAATAATAAAAGGTCCTGTCTTTCTCTGCGGCACTCCCTAGCTCAGGTCACGGAATTAACGCCCCCCCCCCCAGCCCCCGATAATATCTGTCATTGTCGGATGTCTTCTTCTTCGTTATCTCATTTCCTAAACGAGTTGACCTTCCGGCCGGATGTCCCGTGTTTGGCCAGTAAAATTTTCACTGTCACTCACTCACTCACTCACTCACTCACTCACTCACTCACTCACTCACTCACTCACTCACTCTTCACTCACCACTCACTCACTCACTCACTCACTCACTCACTCACTCACTCACTCACTCACTCACTCACTCACTCACTCACTCACTCACTCACTCACTCACTCACTCAGTCACTCACTCAAACTCAATCAATCACTCACTCACTCACTCACTAACTCACCTAGTTATGTAGTAACTCACTCACTCACCCAGTCACACACTAACTCACTCAGGTACTTACTCACCTAGTCACGCACTAACTAACTCAATCACTCACTCACAGAAAATGTGCAAAAATATTAAGAATTTATTGGATAGAGCGCACATTTCTAATTCGCCTGATACCATATTAAAATAGCACCAACTCGGGGACTCTGGATCATAGAAACATCATCGATGTCTTCACAGAAGACGCCCCCTGAGCCATCCTTTTTGCTGAAGTGATTATCTCGCTCGGAGAACAGCTCCTCGTTGTTGTAGCAATCCACTGATGTGTGTTATCAGGTGAATAGATGCGAAATCTTTAGCTACCTTTAATCAAGTGATTAGTTGCACACACCTGGATTGTGCCCCTTTTCGCTGGATCTCCTGGCTGCAGACCGCGGAAATGCATTCTGCTAGTTCGCCGGAACGAATGATATCGCGTTGATCAATTCATCTGGTGATCTAATTATTTCTTGTTCTTCACCATTAAGTACCGCATCCATGTGCACAGCGGCGTCATGGAGGCCTTTGATCAGCGGTGTAATCCTATACCGCGGCTTTGGCATCGATATCCCGACGCATCTCGACAAAAGGCCCCGCCGCCTATCCCCCGCTGCAACAACCGCCCCCCCCCCTGCCGCCGTTGTTCATATTGTGCGTCCCCGGTGATTAGTTTGTTGCCTTGGCTACAGGTTGTCCACCGCCGCTCGCGTTGCACACTTCCTGTCTACCACCGGAAGTTAATCACTTTACGACAACAAGTGGTCGTTTATCGGCGGACTTAATTACCAGCGGCTCCTCCTTCTGTCGCCAACGGAACACCAGTCCAACCGCCGCCGACGACCGCCTTACCGCCAGGACGATGTCCTCGCCGGTCACGACGAGAACAGGTTCCACGAATCCGCCATTAGGCGGTATCTTCTGCCTGGCGAAGGTCTTGATTTAATCTCGGTATTGTTGTCGCTAAATTACAATCAGAGAATCGTGCCAGAGGAAGAACCATGGCCTCGTGGAAGACCGCATCGCGGACAGTACTTCCGCTGCGCGAAGAGAACGTGAACATCTTTTAGAGCTGGGTGAAAGAAGCCTTTGTCATTTAGCCACGTAATCAAACATCGCTGGCTAGGGCTGCACATTTCATGGTACGTGTGTTATTTGGCATATCATGAGTGAATGAGTGACTACGTGAACGACCGAGTGAGTGAGTGAGTGACTATGTGAACGACCGAGTGAGTGAGTGAGTCAGTGAGTGAAAGAGTGAGTGAGTTAGTGAGTGAGTCAGTGAATCAGTTAGTGAATGAGTGAGTGAGTGAGTGAGTGAGTGAGTGAGTGAGTGAGGAATGGAGAGAGGGAGAAATAGAGAGAGAAGGGGAGGGAGTGAATGAGTCATTTCTTTATTTATTCATGTATTCATTCATTTATTCACTCATTCAGTTAATGAGTCAGTAAATCGGTCAGTCAATCAGTCTGTCAATCAGAATGTCAAACAGCTACTCTCATTTGCTTAGCATAGGCCTTAACCTCAGTCGGAGGGTGGGGAGGAGGTTGAGTGCTACTCACACCCAGGGAAACGATATAATCACCACTGAGGCCGTTCGTTGATGAACGAAACATCCAACAAATGTCAACAACGATGCCATTCAGTCTCGCGACCTCGAAGTGAGCAGCGAGATGAAGCTGACACGTGAGCAACCTCTACCGACAGATAATACTTTACTCCGACCGGGTTCGCAGCCGATTCCGCTTCGTCGAAGCTCGGGTTGTCAACTTCCAGCAGCACGACCTCCGACGTCCCAGCTAATTTTGATGGCATCGCAATGATGTACAGCTTTTAATGTCCAGGTCGATTTGAACTTAATGTGCCATCTTTTGCTGGAACAAGTCGCACTGGCATTTGTTCTTCTCAGTTTTCTTGTTCGGGCGAAACATTCGCCTACAAAGGAAGTCGCGACGGACAATATGAGCTGCGAAGATCGACGGTAGTAAATATACAGCGGCCGCCGAGTTCTGTGTCCGGAAGAAAGCCGGTGTCTCGCATATCACGGGAGTTCTGTAGCCGGCTTGTTTGATGTTGGTCATTAAATGATAGTCACACTGGCTCGGCTTACTGCTGGGAATCACCATAAAAGTGACCACATTCGAAGGATTATTGCCATTATGTGAACACCGAAGAGAGAGAGAGAGAGAGAGAGAGAGAGAGCGAGCCGAAATGTCACAGTTGATATATTGGACAGACAGAGGATACACTGAGAAGGCTGAAATACTTTGTACTGCACGGTGACACTGCCGATATAAAGTGCAACTAACGACCTTCTTGGCTGGACGTACCGATGGCGCCGTAGTTACAGTGCTGCCCTACAAACCTTAAGACCGCCGATTCGAATCCTGCTCAGACCTGTGTCCGTGAGATCACAGGTCTGAGGCTGTCTCCTCCATGTCAAACTCCACAAGGGTGACTGGCATCGGAAAAAAAACCCAACACATATTCGATTCAAACTCAACTCATCTAACAGTTTGAGGTTGATTTCTGTTTTGATTGTTCACTCCGGATGTTTCATCGGTTCGTTGTTTGTTTGGGATCTTCAATATTTTGGCGTCGTGCGTAATCGTTGTTCTTACGGCTTTGGGTTGTTTTGGTTCGATTTTTAAATTTTATTTTGGGTGTTGATGGCTTTTGTTTGATCTTGGTCCAACACTGAACCATTCATTATTATTAAATGTTCAGCTTGTCTCTTAGTTAATACTGGAAAATGATTCTACCCCCTCCTCCTCATCAGATGAGCGGTATTTCATTGCTGAAGATGATATATAAATTCCACGAGAATTGGCTTATTATCTAATGATCCTAATTTTATCGCTGTCTCATATCGGAATAATTTCCTTGTTTATTTCTAGGGCGCCTCCGTGGTCTAGCGGTAGCGTGCTGGACCACAGATCACTACCACCCGTGTTCGAATCTCGGCGTGGGCATATCTGAAGGTTGTTTCGTCTTTGACTTCGCCTCATTACCTTTGGATGTCGCTCGGCCCATTTAGCCTACCTTGTGCACAAAAGTGGCCGTAAAACATCAATCATCATCATCCTTGTTTATTTCTGTTACATCGTCTTCGCGAATTTGCGCAATTACGAGAACAATACAAAACAAAAACAATAATACCCAAAGAAACACTGCTTAGCGCAAATATATAACAGATAGGAATATATCAATCAGCAATTACATAAAATATAAAAATCGTATATGAATATAATATTTTAGCGGATTTACAACTTCCATCTGCTCTCGTGTCGTGGAAAGATTAATTTGGTTGCTACCACAATAAGAGAATATATTTGTAGTTCTGTTTGTAATATTACCACTCCGTGTTATAAACTTCTCTGCTTTCACTTGACGTTTCTGTTTTATTGATGTTTTACGGCCACTTTTATGCGCATGGTAGACTAAATGGGCCGAGTGACCTACAAAGGTAATGAAGCGAAGTAAAAAACCGAACAACCAACAGATATGCCTACGCCGAGATTCGAACACGAGTGGTAGTGATCTGTGGCCCAACGCGCTACCGCTACATCACGAAGGCTGGAAATGGTATCTGATGTTATAAAGTATCGCAATAAATAGTCAATATATCAATAATTGACTATACGGTAATGTTACGAATACGATAATGGTGTAACTCGTAGAGAAATATCAAAATTGTATACATTTGTATTGAACTTCTTTTCATAAATATAACTTGGCAACAACACTATTCTGTAAATAACAATAACAGTTACGTTAAATATAGCTGGTCAGTTTTACTTTTTTATTTATTTACATGTTTGCATGTTATAGCTTTCCTTCTAGTACTGATTTACCTTAGAATTGCTTATTCTGGCTGCAGTCTGCGGAGTTCATTGGGTGGTTCTTTTAAAAGAGATTTATATTTTGACGAATAACGCTCACAGAAGGCCGCGTTAGGAACATCTCCGACTTACAGGTTCAAAAGCACTTTAGAACCAACCCGGGATTGTGGCGAGGCGAAAACTGAAACATGCTGCAAAAACAGCGTGCATAATGCGACTTCGATTGGCCCTAATGGCGTCTTGCCACAACACTGTAAATGCAGCCAACAGTGTTAGTGAGCTCCGGTGGCCTAGCGGTTAAGCACCCGGCACTTGGTGCCAACGGTCACAGGTTCGAACCCCGCGAGAGGTCGAAACTTTTCCAGAGATTAATTTCTCGGCTCACAACATCGTGGGTGGCTGATCACGTTAAATGGTGCTGCCGTCTCCACTGAATTATTTAAAATAAAGGGGGACGTTAAACCCCCCCGAGGACGTAAAACACTCTGGCAGTGACCACCCTCAGGGTACTGCTCCCCTGTGAGTGATGGGGGAGGAGGTTTCTCAACCACTCAAACATAGAGGCTGTGCTGATTAAGCGACAGCCTGGGGATTCTCCCCGAACAACAAAACAAACAAACAAAGAAAGCTGTCCTAGTCAGATCTGATCTTAAATCTTCCAATGTTCGTCGTCTACTTATTGCCATCTCCAGCTTGTCTCCGTTTTTAGCCGAACGTCGCTTCTTTGCGCCAGATGCGTTAATGATCCCCCGTTACATAAGTAGCCAGTACGAAGTACCCAGGGGGCCATCCAGTTCCTAACATTTACAGGGCAAGCTTTGTAGACAAAATCGTACCATAACCAGTTGTGGCGTGATAATAGGAAACGAACCTTCGTAATATCCGTGGTCGGTCAATCGATCGGTTTAAGAAGTAATGCCACAAATCGATGGCTGTATTCAGGACCCCCCCTCAAGGGATTATCGGAAGCACACTGAATAGTCTACCGGTCAAAACGTCATCGACAGAACATAAGCAATCATTATGGACTGGCGGAGGGGGGGGGGTCGTATACATATAGACAAATAGACGTAAATCGATCAGGTGGATGCAAGGAAATAGAAACGTCACATATTCAGTTATTTTAATATTAATAGGAAGCCGTCGGACGTCAATCATGTGTACGGTGAGTAACTGATTTGTTTTGGCCCCGGGGCTCGTTTCACCTCAGACATATATGACCCAGGAATTAACCCCGAATGGGAAGTGAAATAATCAGGCTTTAGCCTTTTGTTGAAGGTTGTAACTTCCAACAATCACATTGGGGCGCCTCCGTGGTCTAGCGGCAGCGTGCTGAACCACAGATCACTACCACCCGTGTTCGAATACCGGCGTGGGCATATCTGAAGGTTGTTTCGTCTTTCACTTCGTCTCATTACCTTTGGAGGTCGCTCGGCCCATTTAGCCTACCTTGTGCACAAAAGTGGCCGTAAAACATCAATCATCATCATCATTATCATCATCCAACAATCACATGCTACACAGCAAGTCGAACGCATGACTTACAGGTGTGGAGTGCCGTACGTTTTCAACTGTGAATGAGTGAGTGAGTGAGTTAGTGAGTGAGTGTGCGACAGAGCGACCGAATGAGTTAGTGGGTGAATGAACACTTTGTTTAGCTCTAGCGCTAAGTAGGCTTGGCACAATGCGTCCAAGTGGCGAGTGCTAACAGAAACATCACCCACACATATACCGATCACACGTGGTTTCGAATCCTGGTCTGAACGTTTGAAACAGCTCGCCTTAACCAGCACGCTATACGATCCCCTCTACCGCAACATGAGAACGGCTGAATTCAGAATATGATGCGGTCTGGATGTTTCTTAATTACAACTGGGTACTACACGGAGGACGAAACCGTATTAAGCACACTCTCAGTCTCGACCCACGCGCGCGCGTAACTAAATGATGAGACCATTGAGACTCGTCTGCACAATTTACGAGCTAAATCTAGCAGTGTGTCCCCCCTAAACATAAGTCGGGCAATAACGCGATGATGATGCCGCGCGTGCGCTCACCCTCGAATATCCCAGTAAAGACCTGGGCGGTAATATGAATCGAATGTGTAATGAATATGAAATTGGATGACGGGAGATTGCATACGACGGCCCGCGGGTCGCTTATCAACGGACCAACTGATGTTGAGGCGTGCGCTCTCAAGGGAGAGGGGCATGGATAGACAGACAGACAGACAGACAGACAGACAGGCAGACAGACAGGCAGGCAGGGGGAGGAGAAGGAAAGCTAGACAACCAGACATTAGACATCGAGCGAGATATTGAGCTCCATACCAAGTAAACGCTGGCCGGATAATCAACGTCCCATAAATAGTAATTGGCACTGACAGCTCGATGAGGCCCCGCAAATGGTCGAAGAATACGGCGTCATCTATCTGCCAATCGTGGTGTAGATGACGCCGGCGTGCGGGGGCCTTTGTTGCCCGACGTGTAGGGCGCCGTCGGTGTGTCCGCGTGTGTGTGTGTGGGTGCGCGCGCACGTGTGTTCGCGAGGGCGCCCCTCGGACCGTCTAACGGCGCTCACCTATACAGTTCGCTCCTAGCTGGCTGGCCGATGGTCGCGTTCCAGTCGACGGAAATTGGTCAACAACAGTCTCGCGGGCGGCAGTAGCTGGCTAATACGGATCGTTTTACGCTCGACCCGTCGACTAGTCTGGATCGGAACGGACACGGGTCGGCTTACGTACGTTCGTCGGGATGTGTGTCAGGTGCTTACGTTCGAGGGATGTGTTGTCCGATCGTTGTCGTCGGTTGTCCTGTCCGCCGGTTGTCCGGACCTAACTAACGGCCAACAGCGGACACGCCGAATTAACCGACCTGTCCAAGGAACGAGGTACGGTTCGTCCAATCCGAACAACGGACAATAGATGTTATCGGGCGGATGGTGTGTACCAAGGTAAGTCCATCACGTGACGTGACTGCGGCAATCGAGGACGAACGATGCAGGTGTTTTAATTGTTGCGTTCGCTTCGCACGACAGCCGCATTAACGAAACAACCAGCTGTCTGACACGACAGCTGCATTAATGAAGCCACCGACTATCTGACACGACATCTGCATTAATGAAACGACTGGCTGTCTGACACGACAGCTGCATTAATGAAACGATTGGCTGTCTGACACGACGACAGCTGCATTAATGAAACGACTGGCTGTCTGACACGACGACAGCTGCATTAATGAAACGATTGGCTGTCTGACACGACGACAGCTGCATTAATGAAACGACTGGCTGTCTGACAGGACGACAGCTGCATTAATGAAACGACTGGCTGTCTGACACGACAGCTGTATTAATGAAACGACTGGCTGTCTGACACGACATCTGTATTAATGAAACGATTGGCTGTCTGACACGACGACAGCTGCATTAATGAAACGACTGGCTGTCTGACACGACTGAAAGTAACTTACTGACGCCACAACCGTAGCTCGGTTGGCGTCCTATGACGTGTCAACAACTGTTGACGACGTCCGACTGCAATTAGAGCTTTCAACGAGTTTCTCAGAATCATGGTTACTGAAAGTACTCTCGCCACGCAGTACGCTCCGACTGTAGATTGCATGCTTTCTAGGCGTTTTTAAAACAAAATCTCGGCGTGGGTATATCCGAAGGCTGTTTCATCTTTGACTTCGTTTGGAGGTCGCTCGGCCCATTTAGCCTACCATGTGCACAAACGTGGCCGTAAAACATCAATCATCATCGTCATATTCTAGGCGTTTTACGTTCGGATTCGCAAAACGCCATATCTAACTTTATGTTTCTTTTGTCTACTGGGCGTTGCTTGAATTTGACATATAACACAGTAAAATATAATATAATATAATATAATATGATATGATATGATATGATATGATATGATATGATATGATATGATATGATATGATATGATATAATATAATACACAAAACAATGCAACATAACATAATATAATTTAATATATGACATGGGATGACGGAATGTGATACACAATTATAAATCATTCTTTATTATACTAAACCATGCTCTACTAAACTCTACTATAATCTACTCTACTATATAATGCTATGCTATGCTGTACTATACTGCGTCATGCTGTGCTATGCTGTGCTAAGCCATCCATTAACATAACACGCCATATAGTACCACACATAACCATGCCATACTATACTATACTATGTTAAACTATATCATATATAGGCGCTCCTATAGCGCAGTGACTAGAGCGCTGTCCTACAAACCTATACGTTCGGGTTAGAATCCGACTCATACCGGTGTTTGAAGAATGTTTAACTAGACAGTTCCCATATCTTCCAGGTGTGATTAGACAAATAAAATATTCACTTACTGTACTATTCTATAATATACTATATTATAGTATTTTGTAGTATTAACCCGTTAGTGCACTATTTGTAAGAGTCAATTAGAGGAATATAAGCCACAATAATTCACCTTCATCCCGCGAGTAACTCATTGAATTGTAGCCAGGAAGTAGATTGGAACTAAGGACCTTCGAAAATGTAGTTAATTACAATACCTCAGAGCCATCACTAATAGCACTACAACGTCAATTATTATTATCACAATCTTCATATGTAGTACGACTATTATCAATATCACCACCTACACCACCTACACCACCTACACCACCAATACCGCACAACTACAAGCATCACCTACGCCATCAATACCGCCACACAACCACAAGCTCCACCACCACCACCACCACCACACAACCACAAGCTCCACCTACACCACCACCACACAACCACAAGCAAGATCTACACCACCACCACACAAACGCAAGCACCATCCCAACTACCACCCCTTGCACCGCCACAACCACCGCCATCATCATCATCATCATTATCATCACCACCATCACATAAATACCATCGCAACTACCATCTCCATCCCGACCAACAGCAGCAGCAGCACCACCACCACCACCACCACCACCAGCATCACCAGCACCACCACCACCAGCACCACCACCACCATCACTTCAACCATCATCTACCATTATATCAACACGTCATTGATTCCGCCAGCCAAGGGGATGTTTCAGCGGTAGTTTTGCTCGACAGATGAAGCCCCCCAACCGCAAAAATTACGGCATGACCTCCTTCTCACCGTGAGACAGGTTAATTGGAGAGAAGACTCGGTGATCTTTTTTTACATAAACATGACATGTCAGAAGTCGGTTTGTGACAGCCACGAACGCGATCCATGACGGCTAGCCATTAGCACGCAAATCTCACTCCATAGAGTGGGGGGGACGCGTTTTTCAAGTATACCTGAACCCCCCCCCCTTTCAGCGTATCCTATTTCAGCGTCCTATTTCGCGGATTGCGGACTAAATCGGGACAGGTGGCACCTTATTGGAAGCACGATTGTGCTATTTGGTCGTATCGTCGAACGCTGGTTGATCATCCCGACGATGAACATTCGAAACTTAGGTTTGCCTGGACTGTGCGGTGAAGGTCGTTTGCAGCTTGAGAATGGAGTAAAAAAACTTCACGTTAAAGGCGTCAATGATAGAATCCCGTTGATGATGTCCTGATACAAAGCAACGGAACACGACCACTCAGTGACTGTTAGTATTGGTTTCGGGTCTTTGTCGCCGTAATAATGCTACCTTTAGAACGGGGTTTTATTGAGAAATACTCGTATGTTATCTTTCTATCACCGTGATGTTTTAAACTGGACCACACCTCGAAGTATTTATGCGTGTGTGGGGGGGGGTGCGGCGTGTGTGCGTGTGTGTGAAACAGCTGGCTCGTGCCCTTATTTGCGCACGAGTGAGTGCTTACGTCTCTACATGTATCGAGACAATTACAGGGCATTGTCTATCATCACAATTATTCGGTCAGTGTGTTGACCTTTACACACCAGCGCCCGATGTCAGCGCTTAACAATTTGTTTTCAATAACAAACCGTATCACATTACGTCGTACCTGTATTGGTGACACGCCCTCCCCTACGATCGGTGCATGACTAACCCAAAGACCTCTGACCTGTCTTCTATCAAGCCGAACTACCTCTAAACGTTCGAACTAGTTATCCATCGATCTCTCAACCACGACGGGGTATATTTACCGGAGCAAACAATTCTAGTCATTGGATCGAATACCTCCATTGTACCGAGCTGTCGTTGTTGATGAGCTGGCGACATCGAGAGGAACGCCTCACCTAGACGCGTAGGTGTGTCATCGGGAGTGCGGACTCTACGTTACCTGCCGTGAGGAGTGTCTCGAAGTATTCTGTTACGTGATGGAGGAGTGTACTGTGGAGTGTTTTTTTTATTCGGCTACTGTAATTTTGAGAGCTCTCGGCTGCTGACAAGAGGCGTGTCGCTCGGAGGGTTTATCAGTAGTGTTACCCGAGTCTCTCTCTCTCTCTCTGGTCTTGTATTGGTGTCGTGAATGACTAATTAACGGGAGAATCATTTTGGCGACATCGTTGTGAAATATGACCACATATGGCCATCGTATAATCACGCACACACGCACCTAAGGTACGTGTTATTTTATGTTCAGCCCTCCGATGAAACACGACTTTTATACTATTTATTCTACAGACACAAAAAACACAGACACACACACACAGGGAGAGAGAAATAAATGGGGGTTTGCATATAATATATAAGACACCTGTCTGTCTGTCTGTCTGTCTGTCTGTCTGTCTGTCTGTCTGTCTGTCTGTCCGAAGTATTAGTAATAATATTCCTAATCACGTAGGTAAAGTGAGTACGTTCCCCAATCGTTATACATCGAGTCATGAGCAGGATAACCCCCCCCCCCTTCCCCCATCCCACCACGCACTTACGAGGACTAGCCGGTACTTCACGAACCCATCAAAATGATCACTTATTTAAAGTTATATTCTGCAAATAATTATTATAGAGGATAAAGTATACAATCAAATAACTGAAGTTCGTATTAACGTCCCAATTAATACGAACAAGAACTGTATGAATACGAGATTTAGAAGACATATTTATTATTGTGTCACCGATCTTAATTCAGATCTTGTTGATGACGTTTTGATTCAAATTGAACTAATTTACTGGGAATGTAAACCGTATTTCCGTCGACCGGCATTCGGCGATGATACGACTCGAGAATATTGTTAGATGTTTGTTCTTAAATGCGTCAATCCTCAAGTTCTTGATGTCGTACACGCGTTTTGCGTCGAGCGCTTCGAGTAGACCGGTTCTAAGACTGAACTTTGGACTGGATTTGGAACTGGCAGGTTTTCGTTCCTTTTGCGGAGCCGAAGTTCGGCTTTAAGCTGTTTACGTTAGACCACTTATGGCCAGCCGTGGCTAATATGTAATTAAGTGTACCTGAAAAGATGGCCTCGGGTGTCTCACTTAGTCGTTGCATAGAGAGAGAGAGAGAGAGAGAGAGAGAGCCATGTAAACACATATATAGCAGTGTGCTAAAGGGGAATAGATGTGGCAATTTGGCGTTTTGATTGTTTTTTCGGTGGACGAGGAAGAAAGGGTTTGTGGATAATTAAATAGTGAAATAGTACGATCATAGCTCCATATTGAAAATTAATTAGTAATTGGAAACTAATTGTCTTCCTAAAGCGCTCCTCTGTGCGTGCGCGTGCGTGTGCGTGTGTGTGAGTGTGAGGGTGTGCGAGTGTGTGTGAAACGAGGCATACCTGCCTGTGTTTGCCTCCAGTGGGCATGTTTGTCTAATTGCCTATATAAAAATCTCTGTCCGTCCATCTGTCCGTCTGCCTGTCCGTTTATCTCTCAGTCTGCCTGTCTCTCTGACATCCGTATCCATGCCCATTTGTTGTTTCTGTCAGTCCGACGTCACGCCCCGACGTGCCCCCGCTCCACGAACGGCCCCCCGCGCGGGGAGGGTTGCCACGGTGTCCGGAATTCAACTCCCGGCGAGAGCAGTTCCGTGTTATAAATAACACTCAACCGGACCGCGTATCTGTTATCTGTTCTCGGACTCTCGTCCGGAATCATAGAATGAAATCTATCCCGAATGGACATCGCCGTCTGACGTATAGGAATAATGGTTACGCCATCGCGGCCGTCTGGTATTTCAGTGTTGTGTCAACGCTGACCCAGTGCGCCCCCACCCCCACCTCACCCCCACCCCAAGGCGATCCGGCCGCGTCGAACACGGAATTAAATACCGAGGGGCTTAGCGAGGATCTGGCTAGTTAATTAAGAGCGTATAATGTGGCCGACGCTGACGGGATGATATGTCTAAAGATGCGCTGGATTGGCGGTCGCCGATTTTTCCATCCGATCGTAATCATCCATATGTCGAAATATGGCTGTCTGTTGGCCATAAAGATGCGGCTGATCTCCCTGTTTGTTTGTTTTCGGTGAATGGAGAAATTTATGGACGTGTCATGTTTTATGTTCTCTCGTTATGGCGCAGATGTTGGAATGCGACGAATGTCGGCGTTATTTAGAGTTTGGCGTCACATAGCAGGTTGACCATAAAATCAATAAATATACGATTTTCCCGACCCTTTCAAAAATCGAGTAAACCAGCCCTATCATCGGGATCACGCATTTATTAAACACCGGAAAGATAGTTAAATTAGTAAAATAGTTAATTAATTGAGATCGATGATTTTGTTTTCTTGATTGATTGCTGTCAGTCGTTCCGTCATCGACTTCTGTTTACGACCATTTAAGTTGCGTTTCTATAGCGACACAGTCAGCCATTTAACTAATTTCACTGTATAGTCACCAAATATATTCATTGTTATTGGCTTTTAAGTCTCGTAAAAACTATATTTTGGGGTCTATTTCAAAAAAGAAGAAACACCAAGATTTTCGTGCTATGTATACACACGTGTACACACAGACGTGCGCTCACACACAGTGAGCTCCGGTGGCCTAGCGGTTAAGCACCCGGCACTTGGTGCCAACGGTCACAGGTTCGAACCCGGCAAGAGGTCGAAACTTTTCCAGGGATTAATTTCTCGGCTCACTACATCTTGGTGGCTGACCACGTTAAATGGCGCTGCCGTCTCCACTGAATTATTTAAAATAAACGGGGGACGTTAAAAAATCCCTGAGGACGTAAACACTCTGGCAGCGACCACCCTCAGGGTATTTCGGCTCCATCTTTCCGTACTGCTCCCCTGTGAGTGATGGGGGAGGAGATCCCCAACCACTCCAACATAGAGGCTGTGCTGATTAAGCGACAGCCTGGGGATTCTCCCCGAACAACAAAACCTAAAGCTACACACACACACACACACACACACATATATATATATATATATATATATATAAGTGCTGACACATATATAAACATTCCCGTAATGAAAATTGCATTACATTTTATTTATAATCAGGTAATACTTTACGTTATTATATTGGTACTGATGCTGGTTGGATGTCCACTGAAGCGTATCACCATCCGTCATGCTCTGGTAATTAATTACCAGAGTCGCAATTTGACAACGAACATTCCTCATCGTCGTCCTGGCTTCGCTTTAATTTCATAACCGATTTCTGTCTCAATCGATCGATCATTTAACATCCAGATGCTAATTACCTGTCAGTCAATCTTCCTCGTGACGTCAGTTTTTACCTGAGCCATTCACGCCGTCAACTCCTAGCCTTGTGACGACAACGATTGTTAAACGGAGCCATTAAAGGGCATTAAGTAATAACTTGAGGTTTCGAGTTAATTCTATTTCCATCGTGCCCACCGAGGTGTGATCGAGCTGGAATGATTAATTCAGGCGTTTGACATGTTGTGGTACCATTTTGTGATGGCGGACAAACGCTCTTCGCCATCGGACTCGAGCCAATTGGCGGCGTCGTTCGGCAGATCTCGGCAGATCTCGGCTAACAGACGGAATGATATCCACGACGGTGTGTTTCGTGGTGAAGATTTGCCGCCGGAGAAGGGAAGGACGAAAGATCTCCCGGTATGTGGCCGCGCTCCATTTAAAGTAATACATTAATTTTCTCCCCGTCCTCTCCTGCTGTATTTCCACCACGAGTCGGAGATAAGTCGGGGATGCTCAGACGACTAGGATAATCACCGATAACATCTGTCTGGATCTTAGTTTCCGTTACAGTCAGGTCAGGTCAGTAGATCAAAATGGTATCAAACTCGCATCGCTCGTGATGTAGGTCAAGTAACCCAAGTGAATTCTCGTCTCACTCACTCACTCACTCACTCACTCACTCACTCACTCACTCACTCACTCACTCACTCACTCACTCACTCACTCACTCACTCACTCACTCACTCACTCACTCACTCGTACTCTGTCTGTTTATCTATCTATATAGCCAACTATCTATCTATCTATCTATCTATCTATCTATCTATCTATCTATCTATCTTTCTGAGCACCTCGGTGGTCTAGTTGGTAGCGCATTGGACCACAGTTCACTACCACTTGAGTTCGAATCTCGGCATGGGGATATCTGAAGGGAGTTCGCTTCATTACCATTGGAGGTCGCTCGGCCCATTTAGCCTACCATGTGCACAAAAATGGCCGTAAAACAATCAATCATCAATCAAGCATCAATCCTCTATTTATCTGTCTATCTGTTTATCTATCTATCTCTCTATGCCTCATACATCCCATCTCATTTGTCTATTAGTTATTTCATCATGCAACACATCACAAACAACGTACACAGATATGGAGGAGAGATGATTTAACTGACCGTTCATGTGTTCTAAACGTGTTTCGTTAACAAACACAATCGTTTTTCCACTTGTTTTTGTTATGTAATGTGTTTGTCAAACAAACATTACGTAAAATACGTCCCCAGTTATATGATATGAATTTTGTAGTACACGAAGTGTAGGTGCATCCCGGAGCGTGCGTGTGTGTGTGTGTGTGCGTGAGTGACATCGAGTGTACGTTGCTGATAAATACGGGTTTACCTTTACAGTTACATATATATTGGTGTGTGTGTGTGTGTGTGTGTGTGTGTGTTGTGCGAGTATACATCCGTGTATGTTGACCGATATATTTCAAAGCGTCCTCTTTATCTACACACAGATGTTTGTTATGATGCAATTTAATCTCACCTGTCGTCATGACACACACACACACACACACACACACACACACACACACACACACACACACACACACACGTACGCACGCACGCACGCACACAAACACACAGACGGAGACAACTGTTGCGTGCGCCACATATGTGATGCGATAGATGAAGGAACGAAGCGTACAAGATGCCACTGAAGGCTGTAAGTGTTCGGGTTGCGTGTGCTTACATAAAAACTAGCTATGCGTCTTCAAGCGTTTGGCGTCGTTTAGCCAACAGATGTGTTCTTTTGCGGTATGGCTAACAGTGACGACGATGTCAACATCAGTCCGTCGGGATTGTCCGTTCAGTTCCACACCACCGATAGAACAATGGACCGTTTGTGGTTTAAGGCCGTCCAGATGTCATTTTCGTCCGTCGGCCATGCAGCTCTCCGGTGCCCCGGCTCGTCGTTGTTCCCGTTCCCGTGGTATTATGGGTAATGGATGTCGGCGATCGGCTGAAGAAAGGCGACAGCGCTGAATGTCAACTGGCGCGGCTCGGCTATGGCCAGAGAGAAGGGGGCTGTTTGTGGATAACGTCAGCCCGGAGAGAGGAGAGAGCGAGGGGAAAAACGCGAGAGCGAGAGTGAAATAGAGAGAGGGAGGAGGGGTCGAGGGAAAGAGGAAAAAAATCAATTCCGCTATCCAGCATTCATTGACTGTCAGTCTGTCGGGTGGATGGACGATGTTAGCGATGCGATTAGATGCGATGTCCTAGCCGAGGAGAACACAGACATTTCCTCAACAGAATTATTCGGTTCCAGGATTAATAATAAAATTAATTGCTAACGACGACCGTTCCAGAACGGTTTTATTGGATACTGGATTTACGAGTACTCGCGTTTCGGCGCGGCGATAAGACGCTCGGTATTGGTAAGTGATTACCATTGTCTTGTTGATAATCAGCGGATCTAATTAAGGTCTTATTTGAGGTTGGACATCAATAGATAGGTAGGTAGGTAGATATGTAGATAGATAGATAGATAGGTGGATTGATAAATTGACGGGACGGTAAGGTAGAGAGAGAGAGAGGGGGGGGGTGATGCATTTAATAGAGAGACTGACTGACTGACTGACTGACTGACTGACTGACTGACTGGCTGACTGACTGATTGACTAACTGACTGACTGACTGACTGATTGATTGACTGACACAAACATAAAATATACTCAACTATAAATATAGGCAGACAGTCAAAGACACCGACAAATAGATAGATAAATAGATAGACAGATAGAGCGCGTCAAAACGGAGACATTCTTTCTTCGACCGTTTATCATCAAATCATTGAATATAGTGACAAACACATCTTCAGCCATGCATTTAATGTTGCCATAGGATGGCATTGTTTACTGTCCTCGTCGAATTAATGATTACATCCAACATTTAACGGAAATCTGGCAAAGCATCAGGTAGTTGTTAACGAGAAACAAAGAGGATCAACGGTGACATTTATTTTCCAGTTATAATATACGGGCTTATATTTCCATGTTTACTGAGAACAATGCGATGTTCTGACATGATACTTGTAAAGACAACGCGTTCACCATTGACGGGGGGGGGGGGGGGTTGGTGGGCGTTATCTGATATTGCTGTTAGCATCCCAAATTTTCCATAATACTGGTCTAGCGTTCTCCCTTCCGGATCCGAGTCTATTATTTCGCGCGCACACACACACGCATTCAGCCGCCCATGCACCCATCCACCCGCCCACTCATCCACACCCATATACCCCACCCCGCACGCACGCACGCACGCACGCACACACACACGCACACACCCCACATGTCGCAAATAGACCGCAGACAAAGAAACACACACACACACACACACACACAAGAGAGAGAGAGAGAGAGAGAGAGAGAGAATTTGTGTTTGCAATGGACACAATGATTCACATTGTGTCATCGTTACCGCCGACCAATATTAACCTTTTATTGCCAATTCGTCGCCCACTCAGTTACATCTAATGCGGACACAAGACGACCACCTATCTTATTCGGCCATCTACGGTAGAAGTGACCTGTCCAAACCTAGCTGGACGGACAAGGTTATACTCGGTAGCAAGATGGCTTTGAAAGTAAATAGCTGGCGACCAGACTGAATTTAGGGATCAGGGCGTGGTGCCGGTTGTTGACATTTTGCTCGAGTCCATTCACCCGGCGTAGGCTTTAGTAATTGGTTTTCACGGTTCCAAGGTACTCTAAGGTCTTGGATTAAACTTGAAGAGACATTTCGCCAACTGGCAGTTGACCATCAGCATTCCCGATATCCAGGTACACGACGTGGGTGTCATTCAAACCTATCCCGGCACTGATTATATGTCTGTATACGTCCGAATTACAAGTCGAAGTGATCGGATTACGAATCGAAGCGCTCGAATTACGAAGGCGAGGTGCGGTCACGGTGCCTTCGTGCACTAACAACAATGAAACAATAAATGGAAGCGCTCTACGCAACCGGATATTTCGCATATCGTTACGATAAAGGAAGGCTGATTTACTGGGGACGAATGACTTGCGGGGGCGAAACGTTGCAATTCCATATTGTCGTTTATATTCGCCCGACGCGGTAAGGGGGTCGTTCCGACGTTGGCGCGTCATGCCATCCAATATCAGATAAAACCTGTCCTCCTATCCGTCGGCATCGGGTCCTCTGATATAATATTAACGTATGTCGGCAATCAATAGTTCTTTGTTTAAACAAGAATGGGGACACACCACTCTAGCAAGCCAGCCGTCTATCACATCGAGCCAATGCCGCCATGCACCCGTCGTTCTACCCGAAGCGCAGCGCGTCGCGTACGCACCGAGTCGCGTGTCCATTGCTATACGCGTGCTACGGGTTTTGTTGATGACTAGCGTCTATGACTAGTGCTAGGAGTTGATGACTATTATGTACGGCTGGATTAGTCGTGGCTCGCAGCGTCATAGCGGTGACATTCCCGACATCGGGGACTTGTGATTAATACAACCAAACGCCGTATAATAGCAATTAGTGATTGTCGCTTTCGGGATTGTGTTATTTCTTGGTTCGGCGTAAGTCCGGCTAGCCGTGTCGCTGCTATGATGATGGTTGATGATGATGGCGGTGATTACGGATGATGATCATCATCATCATCATCACCACCGACACCAAACTTCTCATCATTATCACCATAGCCACCATCGTGTAACGAACTAGTAAATCGGCAATCGGCAATCTGTAAAAGTATAAAAGTCCTTTTTAGATCATTTTACCTTTTCGGTAAAGAGAATGGCAACAACAATCTTATGAAATAATTGTCTAATTAGTTAACCGCGTGAATTAAGTATTATGATGTAATAATAATAATAATAATAATAATAATAATAATAGTAATAATAATAATAATAAACAAAGATAAAATGCCCCTTTCAGCAAATCAGAAATAATAAGGAAATAAAGGTAACATAAAATGAAACTAACGGAAAGCGAAACTAACAGGAAATGAAACTAACGGAAAATGAAACTAACAGGAAATAATCGTCGGGAAAACATGCTGCTAGATAGAAACTGGGCCGCAAAATAAGGGTCTTAATAGAATGCCTACGCCGAGTGAGCGTTTTAAAAACCACGTGCACCTGTGTAAAACATATTCCACCGTCTGGATGAAACATGATTAAAAGCCCCATAACTAGCTTTACGGATGTCCTGTCGGCGTAGGGACTGATTAGAGAGATGGGATAAATTGCCGGCCAGGATTTCTGGCAGAGCTAAAAATATTGACCCGCTATGACCGAGCCGAGGTATCGGACTCGTGATGTTACTATTGGCTGAGTGCACCTGGATTGACGTAGTTGTTCTTTCTCAGTGAGTGTTTACCGCCATACAGCTATTTTATGAAGGGTCACCTGTTAATTAGCGTTCGTAACCGGTTAATGGCTTCATTCCTTTACCCGGCGCTCACCTGTCTCCGATTAATGCCGTGATCATAAAAGGAAGATGTGTCGCATTACAACTGGTCTTACCGGTCAGATTGTTGGTTCCGCTGTCCTATTGGTTGGCTGGTTGTTAAATTTGATGGCTGGCTGGAATACTGGCTGCTTAATGGAATGGATGTGTGATTCGTTCGATGGCTGGCTGGCTGGCTTGCCGACTGGTCTGTTGATTAATTAGTTGTTGGCTGGTTGTGTGGCCGCGTAGATCGTTGGATCGTCGGCTGGCTTTGAACAAAATGGACGTTATATTGGTAAGAAGTCAGCCTGCCGATCAATCGATCATCATATTGATTGATTGAACGATAGATTTGTTTACTGACAGGGTGACTGACCGATTGACTGACAGACTGGAGAACAGATGGACGGACTGAGTCACCTTCTCTCCAATCCCTCTCCTCATTCTCACTGACTGACTGACTGACTGACTGACTGACTGACTGACTGACTGACTGACTGACTGACTGACTGACTGACTGACTGACTCACTCACTCACTCACATTGTTGGTAGCTGGTTATCCGGCTAGACCATACTGGCCTGGTGGTAGGCAGCTTCCTGATGCACCCCCCAGCCACCCAAACACTCAACAATCCCCCCCCCTCATACACCCACTCGTATGGTAAGCCAGCAACCACATTAAAGAGCTGATTGATGCTGGTGTTGTTTCGGTGTGGCCGTGATTAACACGTTGTGAATACTCCGGCGGCCCGGCACTATCATCCGATCCGATCCAAGCCATCTCTGATCTTCTCCGGATCATTTTCTCCCATTCACCTCCTCCACACAACCCCCCACCCTCAGAAGCCCCCCCCCCCTTTTTTTCTCCCTCTCCGTGTGTAAACACTACAGACAGGTGATGACTCATCCGATCACTGTGAACAATTAATTTGTAATATCTCTTCTTGCTATGAGGAAACTTACCGATGAATGGAGCGTTACTAGAGGTCATTGGGTATTCGTTTGACGACACACAATGAGCTGAGGAGCACAACAACGCTGTGGCAACGTAATGAAGCGCGGTGTTGAAATAATTTGGAGTCTCGGGAATATGTGATTCGAAAAACGACAGGCAATTGGCACTATTTTTGTTGTTGTTGTTGTGTTTTTGGGGGTTGGGGGGGGGGGGGGGGAGATAGTACTTGGTAGAAGGGTAAATGAGATGATCAGATGGAAGATCCTCATACGGATATTTGAACCCGGGTCTGAGCGTCTTCAGCGCAGTTCACTAAAACAGCTGCCCCACACGTGCCATCCAGTAATTAGCTTGTATATAGCGTTTGTAAATAACAGCCAGAAAACGTGTTCTTACGTTGTTGTTGTTGTTATTGTTGTTGGGGATAGTGTGCAACCTCTGCGCAGATCCGAGGTAGCAGTTAATTAGAAACCCCTGGAAATCGCATACCCCAGGATTTGTTATTTTCCCCATATATATATATATATATATATATATATATATATATATATATATATATATATATATATATATATATATATATATATATGACCGATCTCCTAACGGTGACGGGGAGAGGAAAAATATAACCACTTGTTATATCACAACTGTGATATTACGTAAACTACTAAACATTATAAATATATTTGTGCAGATAGGTGACAAAAGTTGTAGTTAGAACATAGAATATGGTAAAATAGAAATGGGGCAGCTTTTCCATTGTTTTGTGACACTATTGAATGAAAACACGTTCGATGGGGAGAGGTTAGGAACAGAGGCAGAGTATTTTATCACATGGAGAAATGGGCTAATTGTTTCTAAAATTATATTTTAATATTCCCATTTTTTTTTAGTTATTAGATTGAAACCTGACCTATGAGATGAAATACTTTGTGTTGCAATTTAACAAACATACGGCACTTTAAACCGTTCTTAAACACAAACATAATTAATTTTGTGTAAGAATAAATGTGCCAAAAATACCAATTTTATCCACTTCTAACGTACGAATGTATGTTTTTGATATTAAAATCACATAGGACAGGAAGGCTTATGGTGAGACGCTATTAAAAACGCCATCATTACTGGTGTGTGTGTGTGTGTGTGTGTGTGGTATATTATGAGGGGGTTTGTGATTTCCAGGGGGGATATGTGATTTCCTAGGTTTATGATTTACAGGGTGCTTGATTTACTGCTACACCGGAGCTAATAGCAAAGCACAGGCATAGCCTTTGGAATTAACTTAAAGCGTTATGTCCTCAGGACAATGAAATGCGCTTCTGGTTCTGTAGACCCCCACCTCGCTGCTGGAATACCTGTGTTACCTGTGTTTATGGGAGATTTCTTCTGATCACGTCATATCCATTTGGAGTAGTTCCTCAGCGGTATACATGTACTCGCTCAACTTTAGTACAATGTATCTGACAGAGCTCCAGCTATTAAATTATACACAAAACTAATCGATGTATATTAATTACGAATAACGTGTGTGCGCGTGTGTGTGTGAGTGTGTGTGTCCCGGTGTGTCGTGTGTTATAGTAGTATGGAATAATGCACTGACACAACTTATCTGGAATTGTGAATTTAAGCTATGGATGATTTATCAGGTTAATGGCTTCAGGGTTATCACTCTTCATGTTGAGACATGTGTAATGTCTCACCAGTCTCTAAGTTGCGGCAATTGTTAGAATATTTATGTTAACTGCCTAAACAGCCATATATGCATATATATATATATATATATATATATATATATATATATATATATAGTTAGCTTAGTTAGTTAGAGTGTAAGAGCGGCGGACTCGTAACCGAAGGGTCGCGGGTTGGAGGTTCCGGAGCTGCGATGCTGTCATGTGACGAATGGTTCACCCAGTCTGACAGAATATGGTGGCTGTCTGTTTGAGTAATACTATGTGGCAGCATGCGTTTTATGCTACATCGGGAGTTTAGGCGGTGCTCGATTGATTCAAGTCTGAGTCTCTAAATCAAGCAGCATTATATATATATATATATATATATATATATATATATATATATATATATATATATATATAAGAGAGAGAGAGAGAGAGAGATATTTCAATTACTCTATTTTTCTTTAAACCAACACTTCATAAACTTTATACCTCTTCAAAGCTATATTAGGGCAACAGGCTGCTGTCATAAAGCAACTACTATTATTAAAATGGATAGCTTAATTGTTATTATAATGTTGACATTTGTGGTAAGACCATTTGGCAATATAGTCTGAGCGCTGATAACATTAAATATTAACATAACAAGATATAATGTCTGTTATAGTTATAATAATGGGTTATGACAAACAGAGTAGCAGAAGAGTGCTTATGCGTGTGTATGTATGTGTATTCGGGTGTATGTCTGTTTGTGTATGCATGCGTGTGTCTGTGTGTGCGTGGGGATATGCGTATATATATATATATATATATATATATATATATATATGTGTGTGTGTGTGTGTTTTGTTTGTTTGTTTGTTGTGTATGTATGTGTGTGTTTGTTTGTGTGTGTATGTGTATACATATATATGTGTGTGCATGTATCTATGTATGTATGTATGTATATATATATATATGTGTGTGTGTGTGTGTGTGTGTGTGTATGTATGTTTAGGTATGTTTGTATGTGTGTGTGTGAGTGCGTTTAAATGTGTGTGTATATGTGTATGTATATGTATGTCTATGTTTTTTTATGCATGTATGATTGTGTGTGTGTGTGTATGTATGTATGTATGTATGTATGTATGTATGTATGAGTATATGTGTGTGTGTGTGTATGTGTGTGTGTAGGTGTACGTGTATGTATGTGTTAGTTTGGTTCCCGGCCGGTTACCATGTTTCACACAGCGTGGCTTCAGCACGACGTTCGTCAGGCCATCTCGCATGTTGACCAAACTTCGTCAGCGGTTATCACCTTGTCTCGACGATGTACAGCTTTGTCGGCTATTGATCAGACTCGTTCCTAGACCAGTCAGTCGTATGTTATTGGCTTATGAAATATTTACTTGACCACGATCGGCTCACACCGCCTCTATTTGAGGATTAGCAATAAGCTGGGCATCTTTGTGCTTGAGGGACAATGGCAGGGAGATAGATAATATGGCGCTTATGATAACAAGATGCTGATAGTATGCGTCGGTTATGATAACTCGACTGCTTTATCCAGGTCATGCCGGCCGATAGAGGGCGCTGATAGGCGGCTAGGTCTGACGTCATGGTCGACAGTGTTTTGTTATCAGTCAGACCGGATGATAGATAATGTGATTTATGTTGGCAATCCCCCCCCCCCCCCCCAACAACCCATGACCTGATCTTCACGCTATCCCTCACCCCCACCCCCCTCTCTCTCTCTCTATATATATATACATTTGTGTGTGCGTGTGTGTGTGTGTGTGCGTGTGTGCGTGCATTCGTGCGTATCTCTGAGCCCCTGTGCACCACTCACTAGTTCACAGATTCATTAACTGACTAATTAGCTAAATCACTGACTGACTGACTGACTGACTGACTGACTGACTGACTGACTGACTGACTCACTCACTCACTCACTCACTCACTCACTCACTCGGTTTTGTTTGGTAAGTTGTCCCCTCTTATTTATCCACTAAATCAACTACACACTCACTCACTCACTCACTCACTCACGTACTCGCTCACTCATCAAATTGACCAAGAATCAATGTTCATTTGTATTAGGTCAGCAGCAGGCATCCGTTTATATAATCCGGATTTAGACGTCTAGTAGCGGACGAGACCAATTCAGACTGACGCGTGCCCTGATTCTGTCAAATGGTTGCCGTTTACTCATATGTTAGAATATCGTATTCTACGACGTACAAGCTGAATGAGTATCGTCCATCATTTGATGGATGGACTGAACGAGTATGAACGAAAAATAACACCGTAGGCTATTCGGGGGTTTGTTTTAGTTAACAACGTTCGCAACATAATTGTCTCTCAATCACGCTGCAAATATTAGTTTTCAGGAATCCGGAACTTCTGCTATTCGTCGTATTCCACGCAGAATCCCGATATTGTGTCTAAAAATAGCGAACAAAGACCAAAAAAAGGAAGAAAAAAGTCCTTTGGATTCTGAATAATACACACCAATTTCCGGGATAAGTTCAATGGTAGATAGGAACAATTGTATTCCCGTGTCGAGCTATTGTTGGCCAGTACCACGCCTAAACACCTTAATGTCACTGATGTTAACGGCTTTACCTGTACCTGTAATCAACGTTTCAGGTAGTCTGTTATTTGAATTGTCTGCACATTCTGATGGCGTGCGCTAAGGAGAGAGAGATGGAAGTGGAAGATATACAGATAGATAGATAGATATATATATATATATAGAGAGAGAGAGAGATAGAGGTGGGAGAGAGAGAGAGAGAGAGAGAGAGAGGTGGGAGAGGGAAAGATTGAGAAAGAGAAGGGTGGAGGAGGCATTCGGTCTTTCTAACAATGACCCTACCTTTGGGTGATGATTTCCGGTCAACGTTTACTGGATTCGGTGTACTGTGGGTGGCATCTCGTTTTCATGGCTTATTATAAACGACTTTGAGCAAAATCATCACTGCTCCCCACCTTCGATACGGCAACCCTTCTTGTTATTTACCATGTTCCATTGACAAGGTTTCGAACCCGGATCACTTAGCACCGGGTTTTTTTGGGGGGGGGGGTGGAAGGGTGCTATACGCCCGGCCTGTTTACGACAGCGGTATCAGGATTGGGTCAGTGATTGCACTATCTGTTATCCGGTCATGTTCCAGCGTTAAGTAAGATGGGTGCGGCCCGCTGTTAAGCTTTCATGTCCTCACGCTGACAAACAATGCCCGCCTTTTATTGCGAACCCGGTCCAGCAGCAACAGCAGCAGCAGCAGCAACAGCAGCGGCAACAACAACAACAACGATATCTCGCCCCCAAGATTTATTGCCGGCTCGCTCCAGAGGCAGCCAATCACTCCGCACACCGCCGTCTCCAAGGATGCCATTGTTGTCTGGATCCGAGTACGGGACACGTGATAAAAATGGATTCCTCTTCCGCCTCGGAGCCTGCAAATCCCGGAAACATTTGTTGTTGGTTTTCGTTTCGCTCGCTTTGATTGAAGATTGAGATATGGCATATAAATATTATTGGTCATGATTCCTAATCATCATCAAAAAGGAGAGTTGTCATCTTAGTTGTGGTGTGATTGATAGTTAAAATGGAATTGCGCGTAGGTGCATCCATATGTACAGTTAATAATAATAATAATAATAACAATAATAATAATAATAATAATAATAATATTATTATTATTATTATTATTATAATGCACGTTTAATAAAATTATTTCAGTAGCTGCAACCTTTCTAAGAAGCTTCATCGTTAACCATTGGATTAAAACGTCATCAAAAGTTTTACCCTGGATAGTATTGACCAGAAACATCAACCATGAACGTTTAAAAATAGATTTCTCAGCCACAATGTAAACAAGTCGGCATCCGTCCATAATTACGTCCGTATGGGCGGATGTTATCCGGTTTTGGTGTCTCCATGGCTAACTAAACAAGCTGATGCGTCAATGCTTAAAAGGTCTGTCTTAGATGGCTTTCATTGTGCGCGAGCTAGCTAACTCTCCGATGATGAAGTATATTCGTAACCAATTTCCCTCCGTCCGATCGCATTGACAAAGCATCATCATCATCATCATCATCATCATCATCTTATGCCCAACAGGTGGCGTATATGTGATACCCTGCTATGTTACTAAGCAGGTGATAATTGCTGTAGGATCCCGGCCTCCGTTAATGTTGACATACTGATGTTCGATTTTCCGATTATATACTCGGAGATAAGCCAGCGCCCAATGGTTGGATACCTTCCCTATTCCAGGACACCTGAATATTGATGACATCTCCATCTTATAGACATCAAACGGGATGCCTCTTTCCGGCGCTATCCACCACCGATCGCTTAATCAGATTATGTCGCCATGGTTACTCGGCTGCGACCCCGAACGATGCCGAACTGCTCTGACCTTTGACCGATGATCTAACTGACGTAATGCCCCATCGTTGTTGTTGTTCATCGGATGACAACAGCCAACTACCAGGTGAGGATCATACACAGCAACCGTGCGGCAGAGTTATATGATGAACATTAACCACTGTAGGCGTCTGATTGTTGTTGTGTAAACCTACCCCCCCCCCCCCCAGAGGTGTTCATCGCGATTGTGTTCATCTGAGCACAATATTCTGTATACAGCAGACTGAATCAGTTACTGATGTGCATGCTTGCTAGGTGCAACGTACAATCGGCTTTCCGATGTGCTACTGATATATGGTTTATATCACCGTTAGTGACTGATAGGCCAAAAGCACCGAATGGTTTGGCTCGCTTAGTAGACGCAGTCTCATTTCTCTTACGACGCAACGCAACGCAACGCCGTTCCGATGTGGAACTCTGGCGCGCTGCTTTGCGTTGCGAACGCTTTACGCCGATCCGAACGTCGCCTGCCGCCGCCCAAACCGCCTCTCCGCAGATAACAACGTGCGCTTCATTTCCTGTTTGGGAAAGGGAATCCCGTTTTGCTTCTTGTCGCCCGCGGAATATGTTGTAACCGGCCACCATCCAGCATCAGCGCATCATCCACTCGGGGAGCAGGCCGCCAATACACCACTTAAACATGCACCCCGGCTTCGGGTCAGCTCTTGTATCGAGCCCGGGATGAGTGAATGGCTCGATGAGGATGAGGATGAGGAAGAGGGGGTTTGGAGCGGCGCATCAAAGTGGAAGAAGGGATAGCAGAAGTCTCTTACGGCTCGAAACCATGGTGTCACCTTAACGTCAATGCCGCGCTTTTGACTTCAGCGCTGTGAACTCCCGCGCCGTCCGTTCCCCTCCCCCACAAAAAAAACCGGTAGATGTATGTAGACATCGTTCCGGGAGGATTATAAGGAGACAAAGATGACTGGCTTCTTCAATTATTGATCAAAGGATCATCGACATTGCTCGATCAACTCGTCATCATGTCAGATCCGTGCCTCTGATAGCTCAGTGGTCGAACGTCCAAACCACAGACTAACCGACTGACGGACCGACCGACTGACGGACCGACCGACCGACCGACCGAACGACCGACCGACCGCTCGCTCACTGGCTCGCTCGCTCACTTGCGCACACTCCCTAACTCCTACTCCCTAACTCACTCACTCACTCATACCACTCCTCCTCACCCCACTCACCACCACTACCCCCTTCACCACCACCACCACCACCACTCCTCTCATCACACTCACTCTCCTCACTCACTCACTCCTCCTCACCACCTCCTCCCCCCCACCCCCCACTCACTCACTCACTCACTCACTCCCACTCACTCACTCACTCACTCACTCACTCACTCACTCACTCACTCACTCACTCACTCACTCACTCACTCACTCACTCACTCACTCACTCACTCACTCACTCACCACACTCACTCACTCACTCACTCACTCACTCACTCACTCACTCACATCCTCCCACCACTCACTCACTCACTCACTAATCCAATAACGCATGCATTCACCACTTACCCATTCAATCACCTATCCACTCACCCATTCACTCACCCATTCACTCACCCACTCACTCACTCACTTTTTACCTCGGACCCGTGCTCTGGTTCACTCTAAACGGCACAATGCCAATGAATCTTCCATTAATTAGCGTTCATTAGCTGAAAAGAAAGAAGAAGGAAAAAAGCCAACTATTCCCTAACAACCAACAGACATTCAGTGATCAAGTGATCGTTTGTCTTTTGATGACCAACTCTCTCTCTCTCTCTCTTTCCACACACCCCACACACACACACACACTCTCTCTCTCTCTCTCTCTCTTCACACACACACACACACACGCACACACACACACACACACACACACACACACACTCTCTCTCTCTCTCTCTCTCACTCTCCCCCTCTCTCTCCCACCCTTTCTCCCATTCCACGAGTTAACCGAATCTCAGGAATACTTCTGACGACGGACGACTCTAAGGTTGTGTCTTATTGTAGGAGTTAACAGATTGTCCGGATGACGAAGTGTATTGCTTATCGGTAAACGTGAGCTACCCGCGGTTTGGCGGGCATTGATCGGCCAAGAACAAAGGACGCGGTCGGCTCGCGCCTCTTCTGTTTCCTCCATCACGATGTGGCTGTGATGATGATGATGATGATGATGTAAGCCTTTGTGCCGTTTACTGTGTCCCGGTCGTGGTAGACAGGGATGGCGGGCTCGGTCAGATTGTGGCTGGTTACCAGGGAACTAGATGGCGGCGATAACACCTGCCCCCGGGGCACTGTGTGTGTGTGTGTATGTGTGTGAGTGGTCTGAGGGGCTGGTATCTTCCTGCACTCAGCCGCCGCCGCCGATTGTCGCTTTTATCTCCGACGACAGGTCAATGCACCGCGATCCCTATCTTCGCCGTCTGCGTGATGTTTTGTAACCTGAGTTGGTGTACGCTTCGACGTGTCATATATAATGTCAGACGGGACATCGTGGTACAAGTTTGGTGATTGAGAGAATACGCGTGATACACGTTTGCATGATGTACATTTAAATCAACATCACCCCTCTCCCAAAATGCACACACAATCATGTAGAAAGAGAGCGAGATGGACAAGACATAAAATGTTTAAACGTCATAGTTGTTACTCACTCACTCACTCACTCACTCACTCACTCACTCACTCACTCACTCACTCACTCACTCACTCACTCACTCACTCACTCACTCACTCACTCACTCACTCCTCCATGCTCGTCGAATACAGCGAGTTCTCGAAGCTAGAAAGCTAGAAAAAAACGATTCCCATGAGACGAATGCCGAACGAACGTCAATTCACCGGCCATGACGCTCTCCCAGTCGCTATCCTCTTTGCCATTTTCGACTGCAATGCGTTTAAAATATTTATTACGCAACGGCGCCCGGTCGCGTCGTACGCGTCCGGTCTCCAACCCTGGATGCCGTTGAGGAAAACAGTCTCCCTACTGGCCGCTCGTCGTTTGACCAATTGTCTGTCTCGGCTTGGTACACGGCGTCCTTTGTCCGAATTGACAGCCGCTTTAGTTCGGCAGAGCTCGGCATTTGTTCGGACGGTGTCGTCGAGATGCTATACAACTGGAGAATGAATAAATTATTGGCTCGCACAGAGCATTCGAGTCCGGGAAGACAGACCATCGATTTATCTCTCGCCCTAATTCCGAATTCTTCTGCAGATCATTCAATATGTAATGGCGTTATTGGCCAACCCCACAGCGTTATCGCATCGATATATGGATCCGGAACGATCCGGATGCTGCGGCCCCGGGTGCAGTCAAATGTGGTCAAGCCGGCAAGAAGGTTCGAAAGGTGGGCCTACCATTTCTTGCCCGCGGGTAAATAGCTTTGTGGTATATATCACCGATTACGTCTTGCATTCGTGGCCGATTCCTTCACTCATTGTTGACGCCGTTGTCGAGGCGTAATGTGATTGCCGCGTGCCGTCTGGATCATCCGGATCGGAAGCAAAACGGTAAGCGCAGTCTGTTTCATGCTTGCCAACAGATCGCATCGATCCCAACATCATGCAAACCGCATAACCGCACCCAATATCCGGTTGATGGAGTAAAGTTTGATCTCCGAACAATAATTTATGTTCATTGTTGTGGATATGGTTCGTTTTGACGAAGCATCTGAACGATGGACTATCGATTCTGGCTCGAATCCAGATCAACAACTGGATATTTATTGTCAACATCCTTCCGTCGGCATCGCAGCCTATGGAACGATCCGTAAAATATAATTATTTTTACTCTGTTATTTGTTGATACTATTTACCAGATAAGGTAGTGGGCAATATATATATATATATATATATATATATATATATATATATATATATATATATATATATTTATTTATTTATAAAATTAATAAATAAACAATAAAGCCCTAGTAGTTTGTTTTCATGGCGTACCAGAGACGACCATGCTCCAAGACTAGTAATGCAGTACGAACCATTTGTACGATCGCCATAAATATCCCGTTTGCGGAATAATAATTGTATTTGACTGCGAATCCGTGAATATGTTATTAGCTTAATGAAAGGAAAAACCCCAGCTATCTGTCACAGAGTAGCAGTCTCATCGAGCCAATGGCAGTACTGATTTCGTACATAGTATTGTCCCTCGGAAGTGCATGGTGCGGTTTATGTAATGGATTGTAGCGAGTAGAGCTGGGGAGTGGCCATTGTTTAATGAATGGATGCTCAGCGGAGAGTTTTTGAATGTTTTATTAGCATCCCACCGTTACTGACAATACCTGCATTGTGAGGCCGATAAAAACATCCCCCTCTCGTATGATACCCGAAGTCAATAAAAATGTACTGCTCCCACTTTGTTTGTGGCGAATAGAAGTTTCGAGGATGAAACGAATTTCTGCTGCACCTACGCACGCACACACGAACGCGCGCACACGCGCTTACATATGCATACGCTCACGAACGAGAACAACGATTCACACCCTTGTTGGCATTTTCCTGACATGAACCCTTTCCACAGATTCTACCTTACCCGTCCGCAATATTGACGATGCCAGCTCCTCTCCTATCTCCTATCCCGAAGTTTCCACCACCAGCTTGTCTCATTAGCACTAATCCGCTCAATGTTAGTTCCTGTCTTCTTCCACTAACAATCGCCAGCTATATTTATCTCTGATGTGTTTAATGCGGTGCTGGTTTGCTTGATGGTTGAATACGATGATAATCGTGAAACTCCCTAATAGCACTTTGTGCGTATGTGTATGAGTATGTGCATATATATATATATATATATATATATATATATATATATATATATACACAGATATATATATATAATATATATATATATATATATATATATAAGATAGATAGAATAGAATAGAATAGTATATAGATAGATAGATAGAGAGAGAAAGTTGGTGAATTGAGAGTGAGATAGAGATAAATGGATATATATATATATATATATATATATATATATTTCACATACGCACACATACACACACACACACAGAGCACGCTCGTGAGAGAGAGAGAGAGAGAGGGGGGGGAGCCTATTAGATCCTATATATCCTGTTATTATAGCAAGCAAGAAGTACACGATATGCCAATGTTGATTCAGCCGAGACGAGAAGGACAGATTATAGCGAACGATTGCCGGTCGTAAGCCGGTCCATCAGTTGCTTAGATAGCTTGGTCAGTTAATATTTATGGAATAGGACGTGGGCAATGCTCCATCTGAATAATGAAGAGTCCTCGGGAGTAATATCTCTGAAATGTCAAAGTGTATTATTGGTGTTGTTAATGGGTGATACTGTTGTTAATTAGTGGTTAATAATTTAGTCTTATTATTATTATTATTATTATTATTATTATTATTATTACGATTATTATTATGATGTAATAGTAGTAGTAGTAATTTTTGAAGTAGTAGTAAACTTATTAATAATTTTGCCAAATTCACGCCTCCTGCTTTTCATTTTTATGTAGATTATAATTGTAATATCCACAGCCGCCATAATATTAAGAAAAATGACGGTATAGTACCTTTTATTGACGCATTGAAGAGGTTCATCAGGGGATTGGCTTTAGGTGTAGAAGGCGACGTACTTCCACCCGATTTCTAAGTTAAGTATTAGACTTTTCTCTAGAACAGCTGTATCTCTGTATTCAAAGAACAAATGGCACTTCGCCGCGATGGCAGCTGAAGGTCAGGGAAGTGGATTTGTCTGTCCCGATCAAAGCTGTCGGTGAATATTAAAAGTTACATCGATTACTGTAGAACTAAACAGTGAGCTGTACACCAACCAAATAAATAAATCACTTGTTCCAAAAAACATCCTGATTGTTATATTCTACATCGTTGACGAACGGCAGTATTTAGTTATGCAATGTCTACTAAATCACAATTATGTTATTATATGCCGAAAGCCAAAAGCTGGTTTTTTTTGGTAAACAAACAAATCCCACTTTTTCCTAATCCAGCTTGACTGTTGGTATCAGGACTGTAAATCACTTTCAATGCCTTCATTAAGATTATTTGTATACGAAACAATACCCAAACGTTATCGATATTCGATAAGTTAACTTATAATATACCTGCTAATCACATTATATGATAATGTTGATGATTGGTGTTTTACGGCACTTCTGTACACATCTAAGGCTAAATGGGCCGAGCGACCTCCAACGGTAATAAAGCGGAGTCAAAGATGAAACCCACTTCAGATATGCCCACGCGGATGTTCGAACCCAGGTGGTAGCGATACGTGACCCAAACGCGCTACCAGTTAGACCACGGAGGCGCCCTAGTCATATTATATGTGATATGATTGTTCTCCGATTTCGAGTTTACGTTTACGATCAAAGAAGTATTAATTGTAAAACTCCTATAAAGCAACATGTTATTAACCGCTCACCACCCAATATTAACGCACACACGCACGCGCGCGCGCGCACACACTCAGACCTACTTTATTCGGTTTCCTTGATAACACTGTTGCTCACATCTGGTCGAACATTTACAAACAGCGGTAAGTTACCTTATTATGAGGCAAGCGCTCACTGTTAAGCTTGATTTATAAGTACACAGAGCTGCTTACATTATCTGGACATGGAACATCTGCTTGAAGGGCTTAGTACGCGAGCGTACACACACACACACACACACACACACACACACACACACACACACACACACACACACACACCACACACACACACACACACACACAACACACACACACACACAACACAACACACACACATACACACACACACACATACATATATATAATAATATAATATATATATATATATCATACTACAATAACACACACATACACACATACACACTACACACACACACACACACACACACAAAATATATATATATATATATATATATATATAACACACATAAATATGGATGAAACAAATGACATGGAATAGATTGACTTGGATGGTGATATATATATATATATATATATATATATATATATATATATATATATAATAATATAGTTATAGATAGATGGATAGATAGACAGACAGACAGACAAAGACAACAGACATACAGATATATAGCTAGACAGATAGTTAGATAGATAGTTAAGATAGATAGATAGATAGATAGATAGACAGATAGCTAGATAGATAGATAGAGAGCGAGAGATATTCAAAATAGGCGTATCTTGCTCCCCATACGTTTCTGATTTCCTTTCGAATTCGACAGATGGCTGCAATAAAAGTATTACGCCGATCTGCCGTAGACCGGTGCTATTGGAACCATTCGTCTCCTTGCCGAGCCTTCGTGGCCCCGCCGTATGAAGGTCACGTGATAAGAATCGGGTTTATATCTGTACCAAGCCGACGATGGCACTAAGCAGGTTGAGATGCTCTGGCTGTACTATGATGGCCAAGACCGATTGCCTATAATTGGCTTCGTCCATTGTAGTTCTCCAGCCGCGCGACCGGAGATCTACGGTTGGTAATAACGGCTGTTCAGCCTTCAGACGAAGACCGGCCGTTCCACGTTGATATTAAGTCTTATTGTAGCATTTCAATAAATGGTTGCCGGTACTTCATCATTACCGGTCGGCGTATTTGGTGAGTCGGGGCGTCAAATAGGGGGAGTGAGGGTGTGTGATGCGCGCGTTGGTGCCTTGGTTCCGTGTTATTGTTTATAATGACGATTGGGATAGTGGTATCGACTACTGTCCATGTTGGTGCTATCGTTGTCATCCTGTCTGTGACGGATGGAACAAAAGCTTTTCCGAAAATAGCAATCACGGCAAGAACGAAAACACCGACTTCAGCAGCGGCTGTAAGATGAACAAACAAGAACATATCGCCAAGCAGCGCCATCAAAAATAGCACGAACACAACGACTGCAACAACAACTGAAGTACGGGTAATGGCAAGAACAAACAACGACACCAGCTGAAACAACACCATTAAAGCAGCACGAACCGAAACAACAAATGCAACAGCGACAATGATAGGAGCGAACTGGAACACAAGATGCAACAAGACGAGCAAAAACAACAAGAACAAAAACAACATGAACAAAAACAACACGGAAAAAATGCAAGAGCAAAAACAACAACAAGAACAAACAAAACTAAACAAAAACAACAACAAAAACAACAACGAAAATAATAAAAACACAAACAACAACAAACAAACAACAACAGCACCCATGACAACAACAAAGATATTAGCAATATTGTAATTTACTGGGGTAACCAAAATGCAGAATAACCATAAGCACGAGCATTACTCTGTCTTCAACTACTTCTACTACTTCTACCATAACTACTGCTATTACAAATGCTACTATTACAATTATTAGTAGAGTTACTACTACTACTACTACTACTACTACTACTATTAAAACTAATACTAATACTAATACTATTACTATTTTACTCTCCCCCTTGCTGTTGTTGTTGTTATTGTTGTTGTTCTTGTACTGCTGCTACCAATGACAACGACGGCGCCGATTCTAATCATATCAGGATGATCCAGACTGCGTATTAGTATCACGGACATGTATGCCGGAAGTGATGGCAAATAGTAGGTACGAGCGTTTAATGTGTTATTGGACTTGTCACCGAGACGGCCACGATAGAAGCCAGATTGATTGACCCGTGGATATTTGCATTGTTACAGCCACGTCACGTCGATCATCAATCAGCCACTACTCTATATCTACTTATAAAAACATGACACCGCTGACGGCCGTAGGTGTCTTCTCCCTCATCACCATCTTCCTCGGCCTTCTCCTATTTGGACCTGGTCACCGCCTTAGATGGCCACCGCGCGCCGAAATCCACTTTCCGGAGCTAAGCTCCGTAATGACATCGGTCGTGGCCATCGCACCTTCGGATGCACAGGTGTTTGAGTCGCAAATATTAAATTATACGAGGGCGCCGCGAAAGGCCGGGCGTCTCACCAGTGAGCCGGTTGGTGATTACGTTTAGTCAGGAGCGAGGTTTTTTTTCTGTCGCAGTCGGCAATCGTCGTCTTGGTGCCGAGGTACTTTCGTTGTCACGACGCCGTTTGGCGTTATTGCCGTGAGCTACGGATATTGCCGAAGTTGAATCATTTGTCATCTCGGGTAAACAGCGACAGCCATTTTCAGCCAGCGCAGCTGAACCGAAAGGATATGAGGCAGGGACAATGCGTTTTGGCGTGATGAAATAGTGCAGGCTGATCGTAATTAATGCTGGTTTCGTCGACGTAGTTTCCTTCTGGACAGCAATGCTGGCCATTACAAACCACCCGTTTGCAAGCAGGATTTTTGCTACAACAATTAACGCATTCAATCACCTTAATATAGCATTCCAAATCCAAACTTTGTTATTGTTTGTGCACCGATAGAATTCGCGTACGTGCTGTCAGGTTGCCAGCATTAATGGACACGAGCTTTTGTTTGACGATGTTTATGATTAATATTCCTTCTGGATTCCCCACTTCTGTTTCTCTCGGATAAGGCCCGGCGACACATTCGATATCCATCTCTCTAACGATCCGTACCCGTTAAAACTCGCCAGCGGCCATATTTCATCAGATGACCCGGCGTTGACCAATCGTATTGATCAGCGGCATATTAAAAATAACACCGAAACATTTTCTTTGATATTGGGAACATGATGGCTCGTTCAAATCTAACATGATGCACATAGTTCAGTTTCGTCACGAATTCAAGCATCCAGACTATCTTTAATTAACGTCACATGTCGACGTTAGTGAAGGTTTCTCGGTCACGTTACCGCTTTCATAAATGATATATTTTATTATTATCTTACATGAACTTGTTCAAGGCTCTTTCATGTAGTCAAGTGAAGCTGATACTCTTCAGGATCAGAAGCGTTTAGATAACCCGAGACTCACTTCCTATAACTTAATTCGCCTTTTGGAAGGTCTCTCTCTCTCTCTCTCTCTCTCTCTCTCCCTCTCAATATATATATATATATATATATATATATATATATATATATATATATATATATATATATATTCCTAACCGTTATTAAATCTTTGGCGTCAGTTAGCATGATAATTACAGCTAAACATGATTTCTATCTTAGATTCATGTTGTTTGCATTTAATTCCATCTTAATTTTACCTATTGAAAATATTGTTTAGCCATACCACAAGAGCAGGTGTCTGTCCATCAGCCAACGTTATTGCTTCTATTGTGCGGACTTGATCAGTCCTTTGACGAATTTCATTACGGCATCGGCAGATTTACGCGGCTAACATAGATGGGCTGTGATCCCTTCTCACTTAGGTGGCAGAGGTAACCGCGTTTGGATCTAATTACTCCGATGTTTATAAGTACTCTATTATTTATGATCTGCCCATCTTCCTAATCTGGTCTTGTCGTGTGGCACCACGGCAGGAGAAGGATATATATTTTTTTAAACACTCTGGCTGTCGTTGCTTCCCCGCAGCAGAATCAGCCGCGGCAAATCGCCTGGTTTTCATAAAGGCCCGGCGTTTACTATGAGTCAGGTAATGTCATTGTGTTTATCACCATCCTAGACGCGTGTAGCTCCATCCAATATGGTCGCCCACAGCTGATGGCACAGCGCTGCCTATTCCGTATTGTACTCGTCGAATGCGTCGATGTAAAAATGGGAACCCCGCTAGATGGGAGCTCCGCCTCTGGACGGCTACGAGTTCAGTTTTAAAGCGTTAAATTGCGATCTATTCTATTTCAGAGCGGACGGCGCCAGAGTTGATTCGAACGCTGTGCATCTCGGCGACAGTAGAAGATCAGGTAATGCCAGCATGGAACCATCGCTAAGGCGACCTAAAACGGCTGTCCACACAGAGAAGTACGTAAACGACGACGCTGGCCGCGAAGATAGGACGCTGCGTGCCAGACTCGGCGACAACGAGGACAACGTTGGCAGAAGCAACAGCGCAGGCAGTCGTCGTAGTAGTAGTAGTAGCAGCAGTAACAGCAGCAGCAGCAACAACAACAACAACAACAGCAAGGGCATAGGCCAATATCAAGGCGTCTGCAACGAGCTCGCTTCGCTGGCACAGGCCGCCGATGCGGATGTCCAAACCTTGGAACACTTCATTTCTTGGATACATCAATAGGACGTATGATTTAAACGCTATGCGCAGCGTTAATAAGTGCAGCAGCGGCCCCGTCTCTCCCTTTGCCATCTTCCCATAATGGCAGATTGTCGATGTTTCACGACTAAATCAATTAGTCTCCGCGTCTGAGCTCGCCCTTCGCTGCCATACGCATTAGGCCAGACGGCGTTTTGTATTCGGTTACCGGTTGCGGCGACATCGGATGGTCTATGAGTCGAAATCGGTTGCCAGCCGCTCGGGATGTGATCGGCTGAGGAGGTCGAAGGATTGACAAACGGCGCGTTGTTCGGATATTCGCCATGTGGATTCTCTCGACGACGACGCGTCAGTCGGTTGTGATGGTGTTGCTCAGTCCACCTCGACGGAAACTTGTCGGCCGGAAATCTGCGAGAATGGCCGCTGAAAGACAACGCATCGACTAGATCGGTCTATTTTGGATGTTACTGCCATCGATTGGTGATTGTTCGCCGCTATCATGCCCGCGAGAAAGGGTTTGTTAGCTCCTCAGAATACCTTCCTGGATACGATAGCGACCAGATTCGATGGCACTCGTAAGTATGACCCTTTTGTATTTATTCGCTTTATTTATGACCAGAAGACGCCGTTGGAAGCCGTGAGTACTTTGTATCCGCCGATGATAAGATTTCGCCGATTTCGTCCATTCATGTCAAACGCCCAATACGCTCAACGATTGCGCAATCCCGCCACGCCTTCACTGAACCGTTATATACTTATTTTCAGCATACAAAGCTACAATCCGTCCCACGTGGTACCATTCACCTGCCACCAATCATTTCGTATTGACCTCTATTCGCTCATAACCCGACCACCAACAATCCAGCATTAGGTGTATCCAATTCAATACTCGCATCTTTCGCCATATATATCAACATTAACTTAATCCGTAAATTAACATATGGCTAAAAACACACAGCACAAACAAACAAAAAACAAACAAAAATAAAGAAGGGACAGAACCCCACATAATTTATAAATACAATTCCAGTGCATGACTACCCCTACCAGAAACATCACACGTTTAGCCCAGCTACAATCGCCTCTACATCCACACTATTTGCTAATTCCATTCCCACAGCCATACATTGATACTCTCAGGTAGTAACCCACATACATTCGGCCCCACACTCGAGAACGACGAATTACATAACAGCTTCTTCTACCAAATATGTACGTCAGTTTGTACTTAAACTATCAATAATTAACTTTTAATAAATTAAATATACTGCTAAGCAATTGATCTATCAGGTCTCTTATCAATGCTGAGGTATATTAGACGTTAGATTTTCTGAACATTTAAGGGATACTTGGTCTAGCTGTGTAAGGGTCACGTCAGACGTGCTATTGTAGTTTGGTGCCAGCGGGATCAGTGTTTTGAAAGAATCTTATTTTGCCTCGACGCTCGAGGGTCCGCATCGGGATATTCTGTCTTCTCAGCGTAATCCGCTTTGACCAGTAGCTAGCCGTAACACTCCTGAATTGGCCGAGATTGTCCATTGTTTATACCAGCCGTTCCCCGTCCCGGATCATACATCCGGCGATTCATTTCCCGGCAGATGTACCTGGAAGAACGCCCTCGAGAACTCGGGATACTAATAGTCCATTCACGGGCGTCGTAATTACGTTGATTACTACTGATACAACGCGAAAATGTTATCGCAAGAAAACACCGCAATCGATTCTACTGCGATATATACATCGCGCTGGAGGCGATTTACTCAACCGAGTTGTTCCGGTAATGACTTGTTTTTATCTTTAAGCCAACAACCAACAACTACCACGTGTCGCGTGGGCATCGCCCCGAAAAGCATCTAATGGTGTATAATCCACGGGCCGAGTAATGTCTAATGCCCGCTAATTCCCACCAGAAAGCTTTCGTCGGATGCATCGATCCGTAAGCTCTGGCACGTTGTAATTTTGCACCGACTGGAAAACTTCGCCCTCAATAGCGAACAATTCCAGTAATTATTTTCGCCATTGCTCGGTTAAATGGACATCAGCGCCGTCTAATGGTCCCAGTTCCAGCCGACGGATCTATAACGTCTGATCGGACCTCGGGGATAGTGCTCGGTTTGTATAGTGGTAATAGTTACAGTCCTTGCGGGTCAATCCAGTCATTACGACCCTTGCCGTGTCCATGTAGCGCCGATGGGGGTGGGATTAAGTGAATCCCGCCCGGCTTTTTGCGGCATATAGATTTATCAGCTTACAGTCAGCTGGTGCCGAGAGGTGAACGCCGAGTCGGGCCTTCAATGGCCTGCTGATGTATTCAGATGCTCGCTAATCCGGTTTCGGCCGGGAAAGGGGAAACAAAAGCCGGCAAATTCCCGAATCGGCAATCCTGTTATTCGCTAAACGCCGCCGAGTAACGCGTTCCTCCCGGATTAGCCAGCGTCGAGCGAGGAAAACGCGATGCGGTGCACCTTCCATTTCGTCGAATGCCGACTGACGCTGGTTGATTTATTAGTAATTATTTCATGCGGGAGCCCGTGCCATCACATCGCGCTTCATTGTCCCGTAACGCGCACAGATCGCTCGCATTCCGGCCATTCGCCATTGGCTAGAACAAAAGAACTCCAGCCGGATGGTTTTTTCCCGCGGTTAGCATTCGCAGCAAGATGGTATTGAATAAATGTCATATCGTCCCTGTTTATATCCAACCTTGATTTATATGGCAATACGGCTTTGGTTCTCTCTAAGCCCCAGGGATCGCTATGTTGCAGTTGATGTCACTGCGATATTTGTAGTTTACTGCCGAGTCACAAATGTGATATTTATAGCCACAATATCCGTTATCATCTGACGGGTACAGTAGTACAAATATGCGCTATCCTCGGCCAACCAACTATACGCCAGAGATTCAGAGGAAACCCGAAGAATGGCCTCCATACAATTTTTTAATCCCTCAATGGAGATTAGCTCTGATTGACGGCGTAGTAATACTCCTTATGTACAGTAAATAAGGTAAGACTTCTTTCAGCAACAGTTGATGACGAGAAATAGATCAATATTGAAAATCTTCCATGCCGTCCACCATTCTCAAATCGAACGACTTAGAACTAGGTCGAGGAAAAGCTTTTGTTTATTTTAATTTCTGGATATAATTATTATCACTGTAATATATATATATATATATATATATATATATATATATATATATATATATATATATATATATATACTGTTTGTATGTTTATCTAACAGTAGCTGTTTCTTTATGATCACATCACTGAAATGTATACTGCTAAGTAAACGTAAACAAAAAGAAAATAAACTGATTGATGAAACAATCAGGTAACATCATTTAGCTATCATCATCACCTTACGTGTACAGTAAACATACACCACGGTCTGATAATAGCTTGTTGTACTAGCCTTTGTTATCTGGATCGACATTAAAATATTCGTATTCTGGATCTTTTTAGATCGTGTTCTTTTCGTAGATAATGGATTTTCATTTTACGAAAGGTAATCGCTTTTATGACCTTGGAATTAGTTTGATCACAGTCTGTTGTGTCAAAGATGTTATTTTATTACATCAGTGATCAGGATCGTAAAAGGAATATTTTAATTATATTAGGTAGGACGGCAACGATTTACATAGATTAATACACGTAATACAACTTAGACATTTGCTAAGGCTTCATTCACGGCAGCTGTCATTCACTTCTGACATTTAGACGTCGGTATATCTACCTGTGTCTGGGTATCACGTTGACGAGCTCCGTGTAGGCGTGTAATAGGATCTGTCGGGTGACATGTACCAAGCTGACAGCCTTGTGTCACCATATCTATAATAAAGAAATCGGTTGATACTTGCCGATTGCATTAGAACTAAAACGTCACAATTACTGCCAAAGTCGCTTTCATTCGACGTCAACAAGGCTCTCAAAGGATATTTCCTCGTTTCTTCATCAAAATATCAAGTACCGCCGCAAAAATGATCAACTTACCAAGTTCACGACGAATCGTCGCATTTCTGGTTTTGAAATGGCAAATGAACCTTCATTAGATGGTGCAAGAAAGATATACCCAGAAAAAAAAACGCTTCATAAATATAATAATTTAGCAAAAAGGAACAATTTAAAACGATTTGAATGGGAATTTTCTGTCCGACATTTTTTTCCAGCTGCCCGGAGACCAAAACCGGCGAAGGTGGCATTGTCCCATTCGATCAATTATCGTTCTGCACAATAGTCCCGAGACAAAAACATCAGACGACGCCAAGTGGCAGTAAATTCACAACTGGCAATCGCGTCTCTCGCCAACAAAGCTGTTGCCATAGAAACTATGGTTAGCTCTCAAAAATAGAACTGTTGTCATAGAGACTCTGTGTGTATGTTTGAGTGTGCGTGTGCGAGTGCGTGCGTGTGTGTATCCGCAGTTCTCCTGTCCTTATAACGGAGGACAATGATTAAAGTTAATGGAACAGCTTATTGTACAAAGTGCTCCGTTTTCGTGAAGTATCTCGGGAGCTGGCTAGCCCAGCGGCGGATCTTCCATTACACATTGTCCCTCGTTTTAGAAGGCAGCGCTATGTGCCCACGCCAGTCAAAATGGACGTTGATCAACAGAAGCACTCTCCAGTGGAAATCCCGTTTCTTTGAACCGTAGCCATTTCTAGATCACGATTTTCTTAGTGTTAGACGATCGGCGATCACCATAATGCGCCTCTCAGTACGTGATCGTATATATGTGCCAGTTTGTTCCTGCGATCACCCTGGTCACCGTGTTCAGCCGGTGGCCATCTTTGTGTGCCATTTCGATTGCAATTGTGTGGCAGCGAGCTTGAGTGACACGTTTAGAGTGTCGTTTGGTTTGCGATTATATTTCAATGCCAGTTCGCCTCTGGTCCGCTATCTGTGCATTTGGCTGGTGGCCGCCTTTACATGTGATTTAGTATTCGTGATTACACGTGGGTGTTTCGGTCAAGCTATGAGCATCCCTGTGTGCCAATTTTACTATAATCTCTGTGTGCGATTCAACTCGTGGTTATCTCAGCGTGTCATCGTATTAGTGTGCCAACTAGCTTGAGATAAATACGGTAGTGTTTGTTAGTTTACGTGCCAATTCGTCTATGATCACTTCTGTGTCCCACTCGGTGTGTCATCATATTATTTTTTATATGAGCTCATATCTACTCACCTTTCGGTGCAATCTAGCGCATTATAGCCACAATGTATCAAATAGTCCGTGGCCACATTTCTGTGCCAATTAACCTCCGAGCAATTACTTGGCAATATATTTGGGTGCCAATCACCGATCACTTAATGTACACGTGAGCATAAGTAACTGGAGTAGGTAAATTGGGATTTACGTTATATTACATTTTGGTGACTGAGCACTTACACATAGATGGATCGATTAACCTTTGATTAACTTGCTATATTGTTGAGTCTGTCTCAATCGTGATACAGCAACTAGTGTACGAATGTGTAAATAAGTAAGTTAATTAGTGGGTGGGTGGGCGAGTGAGCGAGTGAGTGAGGGAATTAATGCATGAGTGAGTGAATGAACGAGTGAGTTAATGAACGAGTGAGTGGGTGAATGAATGAATGAGCCAGTGAGTGAGTGAACGACTGAGTTCGTTTGTGAGTGAGTGAATGAGTGAATTTGTTGGCAGATTCGATGGGTTGGTTTGGGTGGATTGGTTGGCTGGATTGATTGGGTGAGTGAGTGTCTGATTTAGTTTTGTAGTGAGTGAGTGAGTGAGTGAATGAGTGAGTGAGTGAATATACGAAAAAGTAAGTCAGTGAGTTAGTGATTTAAATGCAATACTATTCCCATCTAAATCATACCCTCTATGGGCCACCACTGCTTAGCCAAGCTGAGGTGATAAAGCCGAATACCTTTCATTATAGGATGAAACATCCAACTGACACAGGAAATAAACTAGATTATTTTGTAATAGACTCACTATATCAACTATAGCATTATCACGTGATGCGATTTAGTCAAAGCTTTCCCCCGTTATTGTGTCATTTACTCCAAGCTATTTGTGTAGTCATAGTTAACTTTTAATACCGTTATCTCCCTTTCTTTTAAATCTCAGTTTAGGATATTGATGTGATGACAATTTAATAATGATAACAAATATACAAACTTGATGTAGTGCTCTCTAATATCTGCAAGAAGATTTCTCTAAGCCTCTTAACAAGTGTAAATAATATAGACGTATTAGATTTATTTCTTTGAATACATACACTTAAAAAACAAACACACCCACCCATTACCCTACCCACCATCCACCCACCATCCACCCACCATCCATCCACCCACCCATTCACCCACCCATCCACACACACACACACACACACACACACACACACACACACACACACACACACACACACACACACACAACACACACACACACACACACACACACACACACACACACACACACACACACACACACACACGGGGGGGGGTGAGAGAGAGAGAGTGATACCTTGATTTCACAAAAACAAAGCAAATACTATCTAGTGCACCTGCAATGCATTATTTACACATCGAAGAACTATAATCCATGATATATGTGTATTTAATACTCCTATGGATATTGAAGCATAAACGAAAATCCTTTTATGGGGCAAGCTAACCTAACTGTGGAGGTGACTCAGATACAAATATATAATATTTATACTATCTATACCAGCATATGATAAGATAGCAGAACTAAGAAATCCCGCATTAATATTACTGTGCATTTTGAATGAACAATTCCACGTCAAGTATTCTGTATCTATCTCCATACCACCCTCTCTCTCCCTCTCTGTGTGTGTGTGCGTGCGTGTGCGTGTGTGTACAGTGAGGGGACACCTGTA
>JAODUP010000492.1:792500-822500 GCA_025642065.1 Paralvinella palmiformis
CATCTGAAAATAGCAACGAAATATATGATCGAATGGCAAATAAAATTGCAAATGAGAGGTGCACATTTGGTTCTTTCTGTATAAAGTGAGCTGGCATTTATATATGTATTACTTGATCATTTATTTATTGGTCTATCAATCCCCCGTTCTGTATACCGACGTTCCCTCTAATCTGTAATAATTAGTGAGTGCAAGAATGTGGCGCTGTGCTGATGTCTTGCCCAGAGGTAGCAACTTGTGTGCACGCTGAATGTTTAAGTGGAGCTAAGCCTGGAAACCTTTTAAGGTCAATAAACTAGCAATTTCAGTTTATTGGTTGCTATTTAAATACAGCATACATTCATAAAATCCAATCCACACAACACAATGTAAGGAGATAACGTTTGCCGGTCATCAAGTCCCAGAGTGTGGAATTGGGTCACCTAATTATATTAAACCGGTAACAAGTCAGGAAATGTATTGTATGGTTGTTAAAGTCAACTTAAATTAACGCATATACCATTTCGTTTTTATCAATTACTTTCTCTGTATATTTGTGATCAAAATATGGTGTGTTCTCCGAGCCATAACAAGTTTGAATAATATTAGAGCAATCCACAATGATCAGTATAAGGTTAAACAAAATCACTTATTTCAGATGCAATGACGCTTCAGTTTATGAAAAGAAGATTGCACACGATTTCTGCCATCTTCAGGAATGATGCCTCAGAACATGTAATGCCTATTACTAGTTGTAGAGCACTAAATCATCAAATATGAAATATAGAGAGGGTGATGAAATCTTAATAATACGTCTAAAATTGAAATGTAACTTTAACTTGTTGAAATTTATTTTAGTTTATATTCCCATTCTCTTTGCAAGTTAAATTTCGTCGTGTGCACCTGTAGCAAAATGTTATATGCACGCACATACACGTGCATACCCAGAGGCAACATTTGAGTAGACTCCGCAAATCTGAACCACATATCTCCTATGTTCTAACCGACTGGTGAGTGAGTGAATGAGTGAGTGAGTTAGTGATTCGCATAGCCTCGGCGCTATTCGCACCTGGCACATCATATTGCCGAGAGGTGTTTTCCTCAAAACATTTCTTCCTCATCTTCTTTAAGTTTCGAATAATGACCCCTCTCTGGATGTCGCCTATTGGACACAACCACCTGGTGTTGGAATTTTGGCGTTTTATTAATGAGCCGTAATTTTGCTGGCGTAACAAAGAAAGCACCCGACAACAAACATAGGTTTAAATCAGATTCGAGCCCTTGACTGGAAGTTTGCGACACGACGTTCCAACTACTGTGCCACCGGCTTGACCTAAGCCGAAAGCCTTCAAATTTCCACCATTTTCCCACCCGGCCATTGTGACTGACGTCGTGATTGGTTTGATTAATTTTAGAAGACGCCATATAACCGACTACACGTGACATTTACCGCCGTCCAACAGCGCCGCCTAGCGGCGTTGGTGAAATACGGACCGGCTTCCAGTCGTATCGCCCAACTCGCCAACCGTTCGAAGGCGCCCACTGGCTCGCCCGGTTTAGCACATCGGCAATTTGTCGTCCGGCCGTCGCGCCATAATGCGCAAATAATTGCCCTTCCACTCATTTGGGAGTCCCGCTAACGCACACACCCCCACCCCATTTCCACCTCATCTGTGCTCCGAGACGGCGGAGAAGCCAAAATATTGCCGGCTATACACCGGCGAGCCTCCATCCATAATCATTGCCCGGTACATGTTGCATTAAGGCTGATCCCCTTGTCTATATAGGCTGGGGACACACAGGGCTTTAACCAGCCGAGCCTAAAATGCGATTTTATATGGATTCGCCGCTCTATATGTTGTCGTAATCCTCCCCGGCCACTCGCTCCAATATGTGATGACATAGTGGCTTCTGGTCTCCGACTGACTGATTGCCGGGTGTGTTGGTCTTAAAGTCAATGGACCCCGCTCGCTAGCTGGACGTGTGTGTGTATGTGTGTTTGTGCACGTGTCTGTGTGTGTGTGTGCGTGTGTGTGTACGGGTGTGTGTGTGTGTGTGGGGGGGGGTTGCGTTTGCTGATTTGATTTCCAGGTAAGCCTTCCCTGATCAGTGTTTATTGGACGCTAGACCAGTAAAGGTCAGCCGATGAACGGATTATAGCAATGCTGGTCGGCGTTACTATTTGTTGTGTATGTGTGTGTGTGTTTACGTATATATATATATATATATTATATATATATGTGTGTGTTGTGTGTGTGTGTGTATATATATATGTGTGTGTGTGTGTGTGTGTGTGTACGTGGGTGTATATGAAGCCGTTCAAGTGTAGGCACCAGTGTGTGATTGTGGACGGAAGTGGGTATACATATATGAGTGGAATGATAGCCAACCTACAGAAGGATATTTAATCATTTATCCTTTTTATTTTTATTTATAGCCGAAAGAGAGCCAGGTTGATTTTAACATGTATTTACCATCGAGTCTCTGGGTCTGTACTATCTAGTGCCATCTTTAACTCTCCAAGGAGTATATTACTTCAAGCAGTCAATTATAGGCTAACGATCACCATAATCGCATCACAGTGGCAAAAAGAGTAGAGTGGTTCGCCATGTACCGCTAGTACATAGGTTGGAATTCGAGTAGGCCACCTGCTGGACCAAGTACAAATATTGTGCCGACTAGAGTGACTGTAAATCAACAGTGCTTCATCCTGCTTTCCATCTTCAACATCATCATTATCACCATCTCATTATCATCATCATCATCATCATCACCATCATCACTATTTACCGACTAACGAACCGCTGATAACGTGATAGCCACTAGTTATCTGGTGGGATTCGAACGCACGGCTTACCGGCTTTCAGCCGACCGCTCTAACGGCTGGGCCATCTAACTGGTCGCTCCCGATAAATAAATTAATCGATAATGAACCTATCTCGATCGATGGCTCGTCCCATCTATAATCTGATCTGGGGTCGCCATCTACCAGAATAGATCTTCGTCCATCTCTAGGGTCACCGATATTAGCAACACCTAATTGCCAGCTTAGTCGGAATCTATCACCATCTATCACGTTCCGTCCTATATTTATCGATGGGAGTTCGACCACAGAATCATCAGTCTGCACTCTTTGTTGACTGCTGCGAATGGCTAATTGTGGCGTGCGGAGGAAACTTGTGGCAACGATCACCTATCTTACGAGACCGCCTCTCATTTAAGAGCGGTCGCTTCGTTGCATTACGCCTATTTCCGGTCACAACTTACCATAAAGACTCCACACGTTCAGTTATCGTTTCGTATCAGCCTTAGCTCTCTCTCTCTCTCTAAAACATTTGCATATATGTATACATACATACATACATACATACATACATACATACATACACATAAGCACGCAGGCACCTATATAAATAATACATACATACATGCATACATACATACATACTGATACACATACAAGAGGTTTAGCCAATTTACACTTTTGCTACTTGTCAAAATTGAAATAAATCAGCACGACCTTTGATCCGTGCCATCTAAAGACATGTGTTAACGAGACCTGTCGCATTAAGGCAGCAGAATAGGAGCTAACTGACAGCGTGATACAGATGGGTAGATGAGAACCAGTGCCAGAGTCCCAGAGATACGAGATACGTTTCGCAATGTGCCTGTCTATTCTTCACACGTGAGTCGACGTTGGATACGGATAAAAGAAGTGATGAATCATTTTTGTTGCCATGACAACAAAGCGATAACGTCGAAATATTAGGATGCGCAAAAGCGTTCGCATCTATAGCAGTATATGCCAATGAAGCCATGGACACGTCTATATTTGGTGGGAACCTTTTTCTTCGTGTTGAAGTAAGGAATATTCTATATGAGTGCAAAGGGCTATGGTTTTTTCCCTTATTCTTCTTTACACCGAGTACTTAGACTAGTCCACGTAATACCTCAAGTAATCCAGACTTAATATTATCGTTGATGTGGTTCGCCACGAATACTTTAAGTCGCTGTTGACAAGAACATAATGAATGCCTTTAATATTGCTCAAGTAACACAGGATGTTGTCTAGTTTGGAAACATGACTCGGCGCGCAGTAATGAGCTTGCTTACGGCAAGCACGTCGTTGTGTTTGATCCGACCAGGGCCTAATCCAGTGCTAATGATTCAATATTCAGAGGCCTGGTCTAGTCAGCCGAGCCAAAGTGCAGTGAGCGATTCAAAGACGAATTCTAAGACATGTGGGCACGACCCGTATTATTCTGTTACGTATCATTACCAACCCGTGTTCATAACTTAACCTGGAGCGATCGCATGGCTAATTTTCCTTCCACGTTGTACTTCGTTGTCTTTCTACGGCATCGAGCGACGTCGCAAGATGATGCTATAGCACAAGAATCTCCAGCGAAAACCACGAGGATTCCACTGGGATGAGAATAGTCTTGTCTGTATCTGACAGTCCGTGTCTATTCAATTTTCCAAAGGCGGCAAGGTATCTAGTAGCGTGCTAAGTTTTTATGTCTTCCTTCCCTGGAACAAGTCTGAAGAGGTTGGCATTAAGCTGTCTCGGTGGAAGACGGGATAAATGCGCGTTCGTGCTCAACTACGTTTTATATGCGACCTAGAAACACCGGACAAAAAATTGCAATTATCAGCACGCTCAGGTGTAAACGATCAGGCAATGGATCACGCATTATTGCTTATCGCAACGTGTCCCCGAGTTTGCTCCATCGTTTTGCATAAAGTTCATTAAAATCGAAAAGCTCTGCCGAGATTTATGTCTCATGTAAATGGCGTGAAAGCAATTGCTAATTATGAAGTAAATTATTGCTGAAAGAAAATGCGATGATTAAGTGCAGCCCTGCTTGTTAACAACGACCAATATTTTAACACGTCGTCGTTTGACGACATTCATTTGCATTTTCCATTATTCGAAGCGCCAGAAAAAATCCCACCCGCGAAAGGACCGTGCTATTGTAACAGGACCGAATGACCTCAACTGGCTTAACTGTCTTCTTCTACCATCCTGGTGGCATTTGTCTGTAGATTTTAATAATGCATTTGACTCGTTGGTCGCCCTTCAAGGCCCCATGCTAATACGTTACGCCATTAAGGTGTTAGCACCGTCTCAGTCGAGGCACTGTGTCTCAGTTCATGATAACGGGACGTTCGTCGTATTACAAACATGTGCTGTAGTAGCACTCGTGGTCTTTAACAGGTTCTCTTCCATGTCAAACGTGGTTTGACGTTTACCCGTACTAATGTGTATATACGCGAATATACCTGCACGAATGCCGGGCCCCTCCTTGGCCTAACTGGTATCTCGGTTGACAACATATCTATAGCATCTCGGTTCAAACCTCGGCCGGGCTATGCCAAAAGTGTGTTTCATCTTTCACTTTGCATCATTATCTGTGGATGTCGCTTGGCCCATTTAGCCTACCTTGGTGCATAAAGGTGGCCGCAAAACAGCAACAACCTGCACGAATGCGGAAAAACAGCCACCCGGACGAGCTGATGTTGGAGTGGCATGTCTGTAGTTATTTTAATACTTGTTATTCCCTTTTTGAAACCGCATCGGCTAGACGAATCAGAGTTGGCTGCTCTAATTGATGCTGCCGTGCTAGTCTAGAACGAGATGCTCGCATAAGGACCACGCATCATCATTCTTGTGGCAGCGAACCGTTCCAACAAGTAGCCTCAAGTGGCCATCGTTGTCACCCAGTTGTACACTCGTACCACGGCCAGGTCGATTTCTGTCACTCTGAAAATGTTAGGCCGTCTCGATATTCGGGTCAGCTTTCCGACCTCGGTCCAGTGACGGACTGAGACCTCGCGTCGCCGATGGCCCTGACCTTCGACTCGAGTGTCCACGTTCGAAAGGGACGCGCGTCTCTTATCTGTGTTCGGTTGTTTCGCGAGAAAGACCGACGCATCAGACGACAATCGACTTCTCCATCGGGGTATCGCCTTTCGTTATCCGTCTATCTGGCGGAAGCGTACAGCAGAGACCCGAATAGCTCCACCATTCGTTAATGTTTCTCCGGCAACTCGTAAACCGCGAATGTCAAGGCCGAATCGGTTATGAATAGGCTGGATCTGACCAGATTGATGCTCGGCTGTCGGGAGCCAATTGGGAATTGTGAGCTAACCAGTAACAGTCGGATGGCTTCAGTGACAAATATGAACGAAATTGGATTTTTATGACTGGTAACATTAGGAGAAAGTCCGGCTGTTGCTGCTGCTGCTGGCAGTTGGTGTAGGATGTCAGGGTAAACCAGTAACAGATAAGTTTGATGCTCCGATTCGAAATCCGCAGCATGCCAATCAAATGAGTGCGTTGACGGCAAATACATTGGCTGCATGATATCAGCAATTGATGGCTCAACCCTTCGGACACGATTATAAACTTTGTACATTCTCGTAGGATCGTTTGCTCATCATTCAGTTCAAACCTATGACGAAAATTAAGAAATAGTTTGCAATCACCTGCAATTCGCATATAATATTTCTATTTGTAAGCGAATAAAATCTTTTAAGCACGTCATAATGCAATGTATTTTCTTATTTTAGTCTTAATGACAGTCTTTCTATCTATGCCTATCTGCTCATCTTTGTCAAAACTTTATACTTTTCCTAGCTCAATATTTTCATGTTATCGTCACTAATAATATGACTATATTGGACATTAGTTTAAAGTGATACTATATAAGCCTCGCTCAAAACTTTCACATGGCCGACATTAATTACTTAACGTTGATATTTTGCTATCATTGACGCTGAAGTTTTTGATGATCGCATAGCATATGACTCAAACCGATCTAGACCCGTTACACTGAGTCAATTATTCAGTTAGTTAGTCTTAAGGACACAATGACACAAAAAGGTAATTTCGTACCACCGTGCCCCGTTTAGACACCTCTTACCACATGCAGGAAGTCACAATGGTACTACTCTAAACTCCGAACGCGCAATTATACAGAAAGGCCATTTGATATTACCGCGTACCGCTTAGACGCCTTTTGACACATACAAGAGGACACAGTGAGACAACTCTGAAGTTCGAACGCACACTGATACAGAAAGGTTATTTGGTATCCCCGTAGCCCGTTTAGACGCCTCTAGCCACATGGAGGGGTACACGAATTGTAGGACAGTTACTCACCGCACAGTTACTCACCGCACAGTTGCTCACCGGACAGCTGCTTACCGGACAGCTGCTCACCTGGACACTTACTTGGTAAGCAAGCGTCCAGGTGAGCAACTGTCGGGCGAGCAACTGTCCCCGTGCACCCGGGGACATAGCGGGGCAACTCCGTGTATGGGGTTCGACTAGACAGAAGCCTAACACATACGTCAATACGCTGGTCTTAGACAACATATATTAGACATAGGCAATGCCGAAATGGCTAATACCACACCGGCCTTACATCTTTGATATGGCGTTAGCTAATATGTTTGGCGCGATGCAAACCCGATAAGTTCAACATCCTGCCAGGCCGATAACCCGACAGCCGGCTTTGATAGAGTGCCCACCTAATATGTTTGGCGGCGCAGGTCCTCCGTAATGAGTTTCCCTGTCATGTTTATAACCATTATAACTCAGAAATGCTTTCTTCTACCGCTGACGATTGACTCAGGTGGTCTTAATTAATTGACTCCGTCAACGGAGAATTGTCCCCTAGATCAATAACCAATGTACACAAGACGTAATCTATCTTGTAGATCTCTGATCATATTTCCATTAAGCTCCCCTTTTTCCAGACAAATGTGTCAATTGTCAGATAATCATGTTCGTCTTCTTTGTCACAACCATCAAAGGGGTATTTTCTTACGCACAAATTAATCCAATAATGATGATGACGATGAAGATGATGATGATGATAATAATAAAAGTATTAATAATAATAATAATAATAATTATAATAATAATAACAGTAATGGCAACAATATATTATGATTATTCTGTAATAAATTCCTTCTGTGTAATATACTTGTCTGATTGTCAGAAGTCTGGTTGTCTGGACACGCTGAGGCTGCTCGGACTTCATATTCACCATACATTTCAGGATCTAGGTTAACGCGGCGGTTAGGGGCATAACGAAGATTGGTGCAAGCATTAGGGACATAATCTAACCTAATACTAGGATTGGAGGTCTAATATATAATAATACCCTTATCCAGGAGCTTGTTGCCATCATACACAGCCGATGTTTCCCGGGTTGACACCGCTCACTCCCGATGACAACTCGAATCTAGCGGCGGATTTCCAGTTTCTGAATATTTGCGCGCTACGAATCTTAATCGGGCCTCTGTCAGCCCGTCGCCACCCGTCAATGGGCAATGCTCGGAGAGGTCGGCTACGCTTATATTGTTGACAATATTCTCGCGCCTCATTAAATAATCCCTTGATTCGCTCAGATGAGGGTTTCGATTATCTAGGGTCGACTGTATGGCTCATCTACACTGTAATGGCTAATCAGACCGCGCTAAGTACAGCACGGAATTCACGTCTGTGACATGATTAATGTATTGCCACAGTGACCGGCAGCCATCTAGATTCAACCATCACCGCGCCCACCCGATCCCCACCTAGCCACGCGTCCTTCTACGTCCGCTCACACACCTCACAACCTATCACACGCCCACCGACTCAACCCTCCCACCCACCACCACCTCCACCCAAACAATCCAAGGAGTCCACCGGAGCAATTTTAGTCAGAACGTTATTGTTATATTACCATATTGATAATATGGTTGATATACAGGCCCGCTGACTCGAAGCTTCATGCTGCTATCCGGTGCTTTCCTCACATCGGCAAATGAATGTACGCCATATCAGCCCGCGGCCATGCTGGTAGATTGCATTATGCCAACATTAGTGGATGTCAGTGTTCTCCGCGATGGACAAAGGTCTAAATACAGCCGTCGGACAGGGAACGTTTCCTAGCCCGATATTCCCTCGTGTATATATTACCAATAACGTGCATTATGTGCTAAATGATTGACAGGGTATTAATAATACATCGGCACGTACGTCGGATCCGATGTACGGCTATAAACCAATATAAAAGCATTATGAATCACATATATATGCAACAGGTGTGGCTTTGTTTGGCAAGTAAAACAAGCCACAACGGTTGAGAACAGAACAGGTATTATGATTGAAATATTGCTGTTTTAGTGGCGTAGTAAGGTAATATGGGGGAAATTTGTGTAAATAATTCCAGAGCTGGTTTTGTACAAAAACAAATCTATGCACATTACCAAGACAGCCACAGTCCATAACAATGGGTGAAGATCTGAAGACCTTTTCTGTTGTGACCTTCTGAAAGTGGAACAGTTACACGGGAAGGGCACGGGAGGGCTTTAGAATTAACATGTATAACGCTAATGCCGAACTGGATATAATCCCTTGTTGACCTGGTCGATAAAAGTGACAAGCTCTCGTCTATCCGAGTACAACAGGTGATTGATATTCTATATCCTTTGTATTAGGACAACGGATGAATCGTTTTTCCCAACTGATACAGAGAAGTGGCGAAGTAAATGGGATGAACGAAAAGGCGTTATTTAACAAAGGGAGCAAATACAATTTTCTTTGGAACGCCAAATGCAATTTATGGAAACTGACTGAAGAAATGCTATTTGATGATTAAGCCAAACGTGATTATTGTGATAGCCGAAGAGTGGTCAACTGCAGCATGTTAGGTGTCGCGTTCCACTGGACGCCTACCCGGTGACCTGTCATGCACGTTAATTGACTGGAGACCGTGGATTAGCCTGAGGGATGTTGAACGTGCTGACGTATATGATACAAGCAACATTGAACCAACACGTCTTGTACTGCCATCTAGTCATAATTTACTTGTTTCTACCTAAATTAGCTTTCATGCGCCTCCGTGGTTTAGCTGGGAGCGCGTTGGACCACAGATCACTACCACCAGAGCTCGAATCTGGGCACGGGCATATCTGAAGGATGTTTCATCTTTGACTTTGCTTCATTACATTTATCCTACCATGTGCACAAAAGTGGTCGTAAAACATCATTCATCATTATCATCATCATTATCACCACCATCATCTTCATCATCCAAATTTCGCTTGAATCTCGATATGCAGATTGCTCCGTTGAGGCGTACACGCTACAATCGTTGAACAATTTAATTTGAACAATTGAATGTCATATATATATATATATATATATATATATATATATATATATATATATATATATATATATATATATATATATATATATATATATAGAAAGAAGAGAGAAGAGATAGAGAAGTGATAAATGGAGAAAGAGAGAGAGAGAGAGGAGAGATAGTGATATATTATATATATATATATATATATATATATATATATATGAATGAAGAGAGAGAGAGGGAGAAAGAAATAGAGAAAGTATAGAGAGAGAGGAGATAGTGATATATATATATATATATATATATATATATATATATATATATATAATAGATAGATAGATAGATAGATAGATAGATAGATAGATAGATGAGATAGAAGAGAGAGAGAGAGAGAGAGAGAGATTGCCATAGATATGACGTAAACTTGCTCATACAGTCATCAACTATTCAGGTGAATTATTGTATATTTTCAGGTAGTCCATTTCTCTGTCTACTTGACATCGTGCCCATTAAGAATGAGAAAGGTGAAGTGGTGCTCTTCTTGGCGTCGCACAAAGACATCAGCCGCGATCACAACGGTGACTTTAGTAGTTATGAAAATCATGATCTCAATGGTAAGTCAAATATGGTAAACCGACTTCACCGCGCCGAATTATTACTATGTAAATATGTTATTAGAAATCAGTAACTTTAGCTAAGTGTTGATCAGAAGAGAGTTGTAATCCGCCATGGTTCATTAGGAAAAAAACTAGCTGTATTGAGAACTGTTAGGGAACAGTCATTCTGTGTATATAATATTCGTCATAAATAATTATGGTTCATTTCGTTGTGATGTGGTTTATTTCAATCAAACAAATTTAAACATGATATTAAACTCGTGATTATTTATCGCCTTAGATCAGCTAAAATGCATAATTCGTATCAAATACTACTGAAATCCATTTTATTGTCATTATCCCTTTTATTATTATTATTATTATTATTATTATTATTATTATTATTATTATTATTTGATAATTATTTAAATAAAACTCAGCTGCAAGGCGAGGTGTATTTTTACCACAAAATAATGCTATGATGCGGCCTGGTGGAAATTGCGGCTAATAGATTGGCTTTATAGACATCCCAGGCATTATGCCGGCTTCACTCTGACTATCAGCAAATCGGTTGATACTCTTGGCATTTATCACTAATAACAAGGTGTTGATAAGACCAAAGTTCATCATCTAAGTGATACTAAGTCACCGTCTGTTACCAGGTTGCACTTTTATTATTATTATTATTATTATTATTATTATTATTATTATTATTATTATGGAAACGGCAGTCTCAAAACATTTCTTAAAGGGCCGCATGAAGGTCGACTGTCAAATGTCAGGCAAGGCCACTCCGTTGTCGATGTTATTAATTTAGCTCACTGAGATGTTAGCATATTTCACTGTTAAGGAAGCAACGCGATGCTATTCTCCGGTCATCATGACCTGCCATTTACAATTATATACAACTCTCATGCACTTGATATTTGGGAAACACTTAAGATTGTCTCTGATTGTCTAAGGTTGTCACTATGACCTATACCGTAGAAGACAACGGTGTATTAAGAAGTAATTTAATCTTGTAGCCAAGTCGTATATAGGCGGTTAATTTTAATTAACTATGGTGAATGACTGCGTGTGTGTGTGTGTGCGTGAGTGAGTGTGTGTGTGTGTATCTCTCTATCTCTGTTTTTCTGTGTGTGCCGGTCTGTCTCTTTATCCCTCTGTCTGTCTGTCTGTCTATATGTCTGTCTGTTTTTATGTCTATATACCGTGTGCTAACACGCGTTGGAAGAGAAACAGACCACCCCCTGTAGGATATCATTCAAATAAAACATCATATCATTACACCTTATCTGCCTCTGTCACGGTCGGCAAAGTGCTCTCGTCATAATCCCCTCCTTGTCAAGCAACTTTAAGTACAAAATCCTTCTTTATCGACGTAACTTCAACTAAAAGCTAAATGTAGAATAGATAGTAGAATATTCTCACGACAGAAACTCCCATGAGTAAAATATCAAAAGCATAAATCGGCCCAGTACAATCTAGATTATCATAATATTTTGTGCCAGTTGTAAATATAGTACATCAGGTTAATTTGTATTAAGGACAAAGCCATGCTGTCATTTAGCTATCTATATGTAAACAATCTGAAATATGTAGCATGACTTTTAAGTCCTTATTCGTATATGTTAAAGTTGCTGTTCGCCTTATTATATGATATTAATATATATATATATATATATATATATATATATATATATATATATATATATATATATATATATATATATAAATATATATATATATATATATATATATATATATATATATATATATATATATATATATATAAAGGTTTTGACTAATTCAGCTTTTAGTTGCTTTAAATTTCAAATATTGTAAATGGTTCATAGCTATTGTTGCTCTTTTGTGGTTGTAATCTGTAGCTAGTGATACCAGTTAAGTTATTTCCTCCCGAATATTAATAATATAATGTTTGTAGTTTCGTACCAGTGGCGAAATCTAGGTAGATTTAATGTGTTTTTTTTAGGAGTGGAATTTATTTTAATTAGCTATGGCTTTATAACTATTTGACCTATATTTGTGATTTATTCGGCGAATAACAAAGAAATGAAGATTAGGTTTGCTTGAATAATGACTTAGAAGTTTTATATTTAATAAAGATCGCCATCTTCTCCCAATATCACACACAGACACACACACACACACACACACACACACACACACACACACACACACACACACACACACACACACACACACACACACACACACACACACTTTTATTACGTATAACAGCTTAGGAAATTTGAGCTCATTGAATCGTAATCTATCCCTTCTGTCAATGAAGCCTAATGTAGATTTCAATATTAAGCTATGATTTTATCTATATTTTTGTTATGCTTGTATTATTCTTGAAGCAAATAATGCTTAAGTAGCTATTTTTCCGCCTTTTATGAAGGACTACTGCTCAGGACACTGAAGTTACTGAGTATTCCAGCATCACGGAGTAGTACTTTTTATCCACGCTCGCCCCCACAAGAGTCCTGCTCCGACCCCCCAGGTAATGGTGAAGTTGACGTGTCATAATGCACCCACTACTGTATCATTACGGCTCTGGAAATCAGTGCCTCTTTCACTCACTAGATGGCAGCATGTGTTTGAAGGGCGGCGCGACCTGTGCGCCTCTGGCCCGACCCGGTTCTTGACCGCTCTGTTTGTTTTTATTCCATTGTCCGATCTAAGTGATAGCCGCACAGCACAGATCTCACTAGCTTTGGCCGTTTGCTCTTCGTCTACATATAACCGCACTGCACACATACACATACACACACGCACGCACACACACATCCACGTAATCGTGTTTTGTTGCTCGCTAATTAAACATTTCCAGAATGTGTTTGACCTATCCGTGGCGACCCCGGTGAGGAATACTCAGCCACTCTCTGTTTGTATCTTGCTTGTCTTCTCACTGTTATGCAATCACCGTTCACGTTTATTCCACTCGTTCTTTAGACGGCCTCGCAGCCAGTCGTTGGACTAACGTCTAAAGGACACACGATCGGTGCATGACTGACTTGCATTAGCTAGTTTCGCGTGTCTTTCCACCGGTCGACCATTTCGTTTAGACGACCACCGTTCCCCCGCCCCCCAACCCCCTACGAAAGTTGCGTTTATGTGTTTTTTGTTGTCGTCTCTTTTTGGTTGTTCTATACAAAATTCGCCTTCCGGCTGCGTTAAAGTGCTGCGCTAAAAGCCCAATTATCGCTGCATGTGACGCTAATTCATCCCGGGCCGTCCACAAACCATTCCTTATCTCTACGAACAGACAACGTCTCTCGCTTGTCGACGCGCGGATGACGTGGAATGGAATTGTTCCATCTATCCGCCTCTTCGTATTTCTCTCATTCCCAACCTCTTTTCGTCAGCCATATTTTAACGAAACGCGGCCTGCATGTTGTTGTTTAGTCCAACCTATTTATTATATATAAATAGCGTGCGTCTGCCACCGCGGTTGGTTTTGCTGTTGTTGTTGTTAGTGTTGTTATTACTGTTGTTGTTATTACTGTTGACGAGGCCGGTCGCCACGTGTTCCTTCTTATCTATGCGATTTCAACATTTCTCTTTGCGCCATTCCATTCTAGTCGGCGCCAGATAAGTTATCCGCGTTAAGAGACGATTCTATTACATGCCGATTAGTCGAAGTCGATTAAGTTGAAAATAAATGCAACACCATGTATGCGATGTGATTAATTTAAGATAACTTCGAGTTAAACGAACGCGTCGGTCGGGCTATCAGTGACGGCATCGTTGTCATCTTCGTTGCAGACATCAAGCCGAGAGGAGGGACTGGCTACGGTCGCGAACGAAGTTACGCCATCACTCCGCCGGGGGAAGATCTCGACGACGAGCCGGGCGATGCGTATAAGTATCAGAGGAGACGAAGCAGGGCCGTCCTTTATCACCTTTCTGGACAGTTTGATAAGCAGCGAAACGCCAAGAGTAAACTCCAGCTGAACAAAGTAGGCATTCTGCGTTCGGCGTCGTCATCGGTCACGTGGTTATCGTCATCGTAAACGACGTCATCCCGATTATCATATCGTCATCGTAATTATTATTATTATTATTATTATCATCAGCAGCATCGTAGTCGTAATATCGTCATCACTGCCACCACCACCACCACCACCACCACCATCATCATCATCATTATCATCACCGCCATCATCACCGCCATTATCATCATCATCTTCGTCATCATCTTAACCATCACGATCATAATTGCCGAGGTTAACTCCTCCCGTGTTGCTGTTGATTGTGCGTTGGTCAGCAGACCTCCAGGTTGTTGGATCGGAGTCTCGAGTTGCCTGGTTCTGTGTGAACTTTCGGTCATCAATAATATATATTCTGACCTCGCCATCTTTCGTCGTTAGAGCCTAAACCCTGGAGCGTATGTATCCCGTGTGACCAGCCCAATCGGGCAAATAAAGCAGATATCCTATCATACTGTTGACGATGTCTTACTAGTTGCTCCAATATAATGTCATTACTAAACCGGATTTATACACATGTCCCTGTCACTCGTATACACGTTTTATTGCCATTGATAACCAATATGTACACCGATACCTGGAATGTTCACATTTAATAATGAAGTGTATTTCGTTTGCTCACAGTGATTATTAGACATTGCATGTTTAAATTGGACATTAGTGGTATGTCACATATCTGTAATAATCGGCATTTTTTCCTCCTGGCTGTCTTGGACATTCCCGTTCATCGTCAATTTTGCAGGAAGTATGCAGTGCACCATATTTTTGGCATGCAGCTTATCTATCTTTTACACACACACCGACACACCTTAAATCACCTTTTATTCGTTATTTGATTCACGTTCATGTTTTTTTTGCCTACGGTGTTATGACTTTTATTCTACAAATCGTACTAGTGGTACATTGTCAATGTTATATCTGATACCTCCCACAATGTATTTCTCTGTGAGACTAGCACACTCTACTTAGTTGGCTTCTATCTGTTCGCGTCGCTTCTCTCATTTGAGTGCTCTCCTATTTTTCAGATCAAAAACCTATCAGGGAACAACGTTCCCGAATATAAGGTGCAAGAAATCAAAAGGCCAAGACTGATCCTATTGCATTATGGTATATTTAAAATCGGCTGGGATTGGCTGATTCTATTGTGTACGTTTTATATTGCCATCATCGTTCCTTACAATGCTGCTTTTGTGAGCGTAGACAGTGAAGATGGGTCCAACGAGAGAGCATCCATTGTCAGTGACGTTATTGTAGAAATGTTGTTTATTATAGGTAAGCAATAAGACTAATGATGATGATCATAATAATAATAACAATAACAATAATAATAATAATAATAATAATAATAATAATCAATACAAAATAAAATAATAATAATAATACTAATTTGAAGAACATAATATAATGTGTATTAATTATATTTTGAGGTTAATCTGTATTGCGGTATAGTAGATCTCACTAAAAAGATAATTGAGAGTACCTTAAAGACCCTATTTTTTCAGTATTAAGTCTTGACTAATGCGGGAGGTCCTTTTTCCGTTATTAGCTTTCACTGTTGAATGATGCCTTTACTAAAAGTCTAACTCTGTTTGTTTCAATTGAATAGGCCTAATTATGTTATTGCGCTAACGTGTGGCGATCGATGCTTCAACGACCGGAGAATTTCTTTTATGTTTTGTTAAATCCAGATATCCTGCTGAATTTCCGGACAACCTACGTCAGTAAGAGCGGTCAAGTGGTGTACACGCCTAGGCTGATAGCCATTAACTATATAAAAGGATGGTTCTTACTAGACCTGTTGGCTGCTATACCATTCGACTTGCTCTACGCTTTTCAAGTCAATACGGTAAGATAAGGCAGGCCGATGATGGTTGCACTTCATTGCTTTTTTTCCTCCAATTCTTGCTGCCCCACATACCTTGTGTAATCCGGTCATCAATGTTGTCTATATATTGTCTAGAGTATCAATATTGGAATCAATTAATATATATATATATATATATATATATATATATATATATATATATATATATATATACAGACATACACACGTGAACTGTGCCATATTTTGTTCGCAATAGTTCCACAAGTGCTGTTGGAAATTTCATTTTGATAACAATGCCCTAATTACAGTAATATGTGTATTATGACTGAAGCTTCCAATTACTATGCTTAATTTATCTGTACATCCGCATGCATTTGATATATGTTTATATTTCTTCTTTCATTTGCTTAATAATAAGTTGTCAAGAATGATCACGTCGCACGTTGATGTAGTTGATTTTCAGATGTTTATCTGTGGCACGGTTTCCTATAAATGTTATTGGGAAGCCATCTTTAAATGGCTGAGGGTAGTAATGATGATTACAATTCCCAGTAAATAATTAGGAGAACTATCTAAACCCATTTCAACGCGTATTAATGGTGTATTAGTTAATGTCATATGTGGTTTAGGCCAAACACGATCAAGATGCTGTATTACTGTGTGGTAATTTTGTTTTGAAGAACAGTTGTGTCAACTTTGAACGGTCTGCTTCAGCGCAGATGTCAGTCTTTTAATAGCAATTAAGATAAACAGTTTTAATAGTAGTCGCTTCATGACGCCTGCCCGTTGTAAAAACTGATCTTTGAAGACAGTGACAATTGGGTTATATAGTTTATATAGTATTGCTTTGAAGAAAGATACAGCAATTAAAAAATAGCTATAAATAGGGCTGCTTAGATAATTAATCTAAACATTCTCACTACTGCCGTGATCTGACTTGGGTGTTCTACTCCCAAATTCCACGGCTGTAGGTGATTCGCTTTTTGTTTTTGCTTGGCGGCTTAGGGACTGGTGAGACATTACACATGTCTCAGCAAGAAAAGTCGCCACTCTGGATTCAGTCCCCTGAAGAAACGTCCAGAGTTTGAATTCACGGTTCGAGATTCTCTGTGCCTGTGCCTTATAATACACCAGCTAAAACACACACACACACACACACACACACAATAACTCGCACTAGCCATATGATGAGAGCAAACAAAATTCTCAGCTTGCATTAATTTGTATTATATATAATATTGCTAAATGTGTTTAACTTAACTTTGTAAATGCCAAACTCAGAAATCATTAGAGATAAACAAGGTCAGAGTAATGGTAATAATTGGAAGATAAAATGAGAAGCATGAACGAGAAACAAAATATGGTATAATTCTTTTGTGACATATTTTGACACGTAGATTAGATTCCTTTAAATGTTCAGTTATTATTTACTGTATCCAGCCAGTTCGATTCACGCGCACCTACACAATTGAGCACATATTATAGCTAGTTTAGCCACATTAACTGTCACATTTGTAACTAACATAAGCTGATTTGTGGTGTGCAATTCATTTCTCAATTGGTACACGCGTTTTTTTAATGTTCATTCGTCTCCAAGCCGATTTATCGAGACATCTAATGGTTTGATACTATAGGCCACAAGAGCTATTATTGAATAACCATTTTATATTTGTTTGTTTTTTTGGTTGTGTATTGACGTCTGTTTGTTTTCCAACCAGCGGAGGATGTATTAGGATGCATTCTTTTAGAAATAGCGACAGCGTGTATCTCTACCTCTATGTTCAACCCATTCGCATAGTGCGCTTAAGTAAACATATGTCATAACGTAGCATTCTACTCCGTGAACAGTTCATATTATTTGTGCATTATAACGGTCTTTTCATTTTCACTTGATCTAGAAACATGCTGTAAGTATATTAGGTTTGTGTTTGAACTATGCTTCGCTCGAATCTGCTTGTGTGTTTCCATTTATCCTACGTGACGATGTTTGTGTGTTTACATTTATGCTATATGATGATACTGCTTCATTCTCAATTGCTGCACTTCAGCCACCTTCTCTGCTCGGAACACATGCAAAATTGTACCTCACTGAATAGGACAAGTCAACTCCCCCCCCCATCCCTCGTGCATCATCTTTCTTGCCGATAGCTTGCATGTTTCTCGCATAACACGAAAGTAATTATTACTATTGTGCTTTATGCGAATACTAATTTCCATTTTCGCTTTGTTCGGCTTAAAAACTAATAACCGATTACACTGGGTGTTTTTTTAAAATATATGATGAGCAGATCTTTTCCGTCTCTTATCTCGTTGTTATTGAAGTGCATTCATTTGCAAAACAACACTTGGTATATAATGTAGTATGTGTTGGCACTGGCTCGGTTCAAACTGGATTTCCTATATTCTTCGGTCTGGAATGATTTTCTAAATCATTCTGAGAATAGAGAAATCTATTTCCATACTCCACTGCAACAGCATGGTATTCATAAGAACCAAATCACGATAACTGTCTTGCAATACTACTACTTTTATTACTACTACTACTACTACTACTACCACTATTAGTACTACTACTACTGCTACTACATTTTGCCAAAATTTACATTCTTTTTTCCTAATTAGCTTCATGCGCATTATAATCATAGGAAAATAGTTGCATGGAATTAAAGTTCATATTTCAATGGAGTTATTTTCCTGGTGTGGCTTATCCAACATTTTTAATTACTGTAATTACTGAAGGATGTTTACCGTTTAGATTATTTTAATTTGTTATTGTTTGTGCACAAGAATAATCGCTGACGTCAGATATCAGTGGCATTTAACGTTTTAGATAATGGTGCGCGATTCGTGTTTAATCCCCATTCACAGTGGCACGCATCCTATTTTTATCTTGTAAAGAATGTCAACAAAATCCATTATTTTCGTATCCTGCAGGGGACACTTATTCATCTCCTAAAAGTTGCCCGCCTGCTGAGACTGGCCCGACTGATGCAGAAGATGGAAAGGTTTGCATTATTCCTTAATGAATTCACTATGTTCGCTTTTTAAACGAGTATTCTTTGAACTGTTCTACGGAAAGGACGCAAATGATGCTTTACAAAAACATTTAATTGTTGCTGTCACTTTCAGAACGTCTCTTCTCCTAATTGGCCACGAGATTTCCGAGTAAAATCTAATCGTTTGGAGTTAAGTACATTACGAATATTATGTAGAGCAAGCGACAAGATAAATTACTTGTACTTATAGCTGTTGGCGTCGATTATGCTTGCAGGTACTCGCAGTACAGTTTTGTTGTACTCACGCTGCTGATGGCCATGTTTACCGTGCTAGCTCATTGGTTAGCCTGTATTTGGTACTTCATCGGCAAGGAGGAGTTAGAACGCAACCCACCCAATTGGACAGTCGGTAAGCAACACAACACAAACTGGAGAGTAATGCGCGTCCTCTGGTTTGCTTAATCGCTTAATGTGCTATCACATTCACCGTCACAAATTAGCAACGAAGTTGGAACGTGTTATCAAAACACGACCGCACCCGTGAACACAGACTGCTGATGATACCATGCTCGTGAACTATGATTGCTACCAAACCGCTAGCGTTTCCTTCTCTAGGTTCTCACCATTACCTAGAAATATCACGAATGTATACTTCCCTGTATACTTGCCCTTCCAATGAGAACGACTAAACTCACCATTACACTCAAGGGCCTACGATGGCCTTGGAACCATAAGGATATAAAGCTTTCATTTATTCTGCTCCAGCGTTATAGAACGACACTATGTAGGAACATACTCCTCCGTGATATGTAGTGCTCTAAAATTGTTCTTTTGCTCTAATTTATCAAGAGCGGATGTTCACGTTTTACTTGATGGCTGAAAGTTGTCCAGAACATCGACGAGGACGAATCGTTTATGCTGCAAAAACCGTTATTATTCATCTACCCATTTTCTTCCCGATTAGGTTGGCTATATCAGTTGTCGGAAAAGCTGGATCAGCCGATCATCAACAAAACCAACGTGCCTTCGAAAGGCAGCGCATACATTAGCGCGCTGTATTTTACCTGTACGAGTCTGACGAGCGTCGGCTTTGGGAATGTCTCGGCGAATACCAACGCTGAAAAGATCTTCTCCGTCATAGCTATGCTGATTGGGGCCCTGATGCACGCGTTGGTGTTCGGTAACGTGACGGCCATTATACAGCGCATGTACGCCAGGCGGGCGATATTCCACTCGAAGACGAGAGATCTGAAGGACTTCTTCCGCGCCCATCACATTCCCAAACCGCTTAAGCGACGAATGCAGGAATACTTCCAAACGATGTGGACGCTAAACAGTGGCATCGATATACACGAGGTAGGCGACATCGGTTCGGGTTAAGTTTGCCAATATGGAAAAATACGTTTCTTGACACCACTTGTATGAATCCTATTCAACATAACTGTGCTGATGCGAATACGTAAAAGCCTATGGTTTGCAGGCAAATTTGAACCAAGAATCTGCGGGATTTTATAGTCGATTTCCCTTACTGGAGTGTATCAAACACCATGACAATACAGCTAGTCTTCGACTTACGACCTACACAACTTACGACTGTTCGACTTTACGACCAGCGTTACGACTTAAAGATGATCATGATATGATTACATAGTATAATAACCATAAGGTAATTATAACAGATCAATTTACAATACGACCAGATCAATTTAGAGTCCGTCGAAACCAATCAAGGGTGTAAGTCGACGTCTACCTGTAGTGAAATTATAACACTCCTTTGACGGGTACAAGCATAATCTTTACATGATGTGTCTGTGTTTATTAATACAATTTAAATATTTGATACATCTCTGGTCTTACACGTTGTGTTAGTCGAGCAGTTAACGTTGTTCGCTTTAAGTACTTCAAAAACAATTGTTTGGAGTTTGTTAGTGCTACCTTAATTTGTGTAAAACAAACTAAATCTGGCAAATGTTTGACATTTGTTTGTAGGTGATGCGAGACTTTCCCATAGAAATGCAAGGTGAGATAGCTTTTGAGTTACACAAAGAGGTTCTTGAATTGCCGTTGTTTGAAGACGCAAGTCAAGGCTGTATTAAGGCAATCGCCATGCAGGTATGTCACTCTTATTTCTCGTTATCGTAGTACCGTAAATACACGACAACATTATCATGATCCAGCCGTTATATGCAACTTTATGTCATAAAGAAATTGTTTCATTAACGCGAAGGCCAATCCTATTTTCCTACAAAGATTTCCCATTGATTAAATCTAGTGATGCACGTGCATTTAGGTTAAAGGTTCGAGGAAAGTCAGGTAAATCAGCTTGTATTGTTAATCAAACACCTAATGAACATCACATAATCAGGAACAAAAATCATAATGAAGCAATGAAGAGCCTGTACAGAATAATGAAACATCAACTTCTAAATTAGCGCAAATTTCAATTGTAAATATGTACTCGTATTTTCTAGATATTTCCCTCTTCTCCAATTATTTCTGCTCTTGTCCTTTTGACAATCCACATTTTGACAATTGTCATACATTTGGATTCCTATACGCCTTCTCTTCTACCTTCTCGTAGTTTTAGCACGAAATGCCAAATAAATTGATCTGTTGTAAATTTTCCAGATTTAGATCGTTTAGTCAACAGCTCCTGCAAGAGGGTATTTGCATAATATAGCCTAACGCTGTATAATTTGCAAGACACTTACTTCTATGGCCCGAGAGCTGAACATGTGCCTAGATCCACCTTTGATAACATTTAAATTGTCGTTTAGTAGATATTTCAATATAATTATTGGCTGAAATTAGCGACCCCCACTCGAACAAATACCATGTTTATCTTACATTTATCTAATTGTTACTTTATCGTGCTCTTCTAGTACTAGAAATCCGTTAATTGAGATGTACAACTCCCATTGTTCCAGAATTATATCTAGTACTAGGTATCAAAATTGTCTTGTGATTATTAATATTCCGGGTAACAACAAAGATGTCGCAAATGCAGTCAAGCTTAAATGTTTATAATATAACATATTTTCTAATCCCCAGATCAAGTCTATGTTCTGTGCTCCAGGAGAGTTTGTTATACACAAAGGAGATGCTATCAATTATATATATTTTGTATGTAATGGCTCAATGGAAGTGCTCAAACAGGATATGGTAGTAGCGATATTAGGTGAGCAGAAACAATAAATGGCCGCGTTTTTGTACGTTGACTTCGTGTCGATAGAATTTACATATTGATAAATGCGATAGAAATTAAATTAAACAGCAACGTAAGAACGTTGTTCGGTTAATATAAGTTGTCTTCTTCGTCGTAGTATCATTGTCAGCGACAAGAAAGTCCCGATTCATGAATGTCAATATAGTTATCGTGGTACTAAGCTTACTCGTAGCAGCCTACATCTCCTGGTTCTCGCGGTACATCGATTTATTGTCGAAATTGACTTGAAGGAAATATGATGCTGAACGTTAACTGCTTCAAATAAATGATTGATTCGCCTCTTCTACACCCGCCATCGATCTTCTCAGACACCAGAACTGTTGTACCTTTGCATGGACGATGTTATTATTTTGTTTCTCAGCAACTACAACCAATGTTTCGATTTCCAGGTAAGGGCGACTTGTTTGGTACGGATTTGAATTATACGGAAAAAATTGTTAAATCATCGTCCGATGTGAAGTCACTGACTTATTGCGATCTCCAGTGCATACAGCTGGATGGCTTAGTTCAGGTGCTTAGCATGTATCCGGAATTTGCCGGCAAGTACACCACTGACCTGCAGCACGATCTCACCGTCAACATACGGGATGGTTACGTCGATCCAGAGGTAAGGTGCACGTGATGCAGTACTATAACGGTTTATGGCTGTCGGTTCTAGGTTTAGAAGATGAAAATTAGGTATATCCGGAACGAAGCGTGATCCAGATGCACAATAGACCATCGGTGACGTTCTGCGGCTCATTTGTAAAATATAACGAAAACTAAACTTCACAGAATAATGTGTCTTTTTAAAGGTTTGCTTATTACTGCGCCCACGTTTTACGAATTAAAATGAAGAATGTTGCTAATTGCGCTGAATTCCTATAAACCCTGTTTCTTTGATTTAAAATTTGAGCGAGTTACTATTTGTGTACATGCATTTAGTTTTGGTTCCCTGATTATACCTGAGATACTTGCCGGAAGGATAATCCCCAAGAAAGTATCCCATAAGCATAGGTAGCACTTAGTCAAAGAATCTATTCATTTTTGCGATTTCGTTCTGCGACTTATGATAATTTGAAATAATTTGATGCCATTCACGTACTGTTAAACTGTAAACTCTCATTTTGCCATCGAATACAACGATTTTGAATTTATCGCAGGAGAGTGACAGCAACATGATAACGCTGCCAGCTGTCACACTGCCGTCTATATCGGAAGCCGACGAATTGCACGATGAGGATTCCGATGACGACGAAGAGGACGAATGCGAATCAACAGAGAATAAGGACCAGGAGGAGTTAGATGACAATCGTAACGAAACGACTCCGCTGTCTCCCGTCGACAACAGCCAGTCTTCCAACTGCCCTTTGCCGTCGTTTCAAAGAGGCCGACGTTCGGCTTTAAACTTGCCGAGCTCACTCCCTTCTCTGAGGAGGGAACCACTAGTGCAGCTTCCCGATTTCGGGTAAATAAGGCTTTAATCACTTGGACGGCTCTAAGCGGTAATAATATTAACGACTAGCAAGCTATAAGACGTATAACACGATTGAGCAAATATCGTATCGTGGTTTACGAGTTCGTTCAGACCTGAACACAGATGCCTTACGCTGTGTGCTGTTTTCGCTTACAGTAATTGCTCATGTAGAATTCTCACAGTTTAGAATGCCTGCTTTGCTCTTCTCTGTGATCTGTACTGTAGTCGCTGTGCGCCTGATCTATTTAAGCTTCAGACTGGTGTCAACGTTGACAGACGGTCAACACAGTAATAGAAACTATTTGCATTTTGTCATCTGTTTTCTTATCGAAGCATTTCCTCTTGATAAATAACCATCTCCAAGTCGTATATATACTTGTACATGGTATTTGTTGTAATATTGAACAAAATCGACGGAAATAGTACCGTAATTATTTTAAATGGCGTCTCGTAATTTCGTAATATTTATCTTTCGTGATTTCACGAAGAAAGCTTCCTTTCAAGCGAACGAACAGTAAACGCCGTGTATCTACCATCTATCGTTCGCTCAAATAACTCGGTTAACCTGTCGCATTGGCACATTTCCGTTGAATTTGACCTATAAATTTCCTCTAACAGTTTGCATAAATCAGGAATGGTCCGAACAATACTGAAGCCCAGGTACAGAGGTTTTTTTTGATGTTCGTTTTTTCTTGTTGTTAATGTTTTGCATGGTGGTTAGTCTCAGTGATATCGTTGCGCATGGCACTATTAACTCCTAACTGGCTGATCCTACTTTGAACAGTATTGTAAATCTATCATGACCGTTGCTTCACATATATATCGCTAATCTTCGCTTTGTTTTCTCGGCATGTCCAGTCACATACGCCTTTGCGTATCACACTTTGTTATTCACTTCTAGACTAAAATGCACTGGTTTTAATTATTAGATTATAGTCGCTCAACTAACATTCTCCGTATATTAGAAAATGTTCCCGGGAAGAGATCCTATTGTATTTTGTAATGTAAATGCCGACCCTTCGAACAAACAAAGCAGTTCAACAAACACAACGTAGGGTCGAACAAAATACAAGGACGCAATATTTATATTCCACATATTTGGATTATCTTCACTCATCCGCATTTATGTTGTAGTGATGATGTACGCTAATCGATTACTAATGCAATGGATATTTGGCAAATAACGAAAAAGATTAAAATGTAGACCACTGAAATCGATAGAGATAGACTTTAAATATTTAAACTGAAAATAAAGCATACTATACGTAATAGGCATTTATGCTAAGAGTCAAATATATATAATCCTAAACCTTTGTAGTGGATTATTACTAAACCAAGATTTATGGGATTGTAGTTAGCTCCATTTTATATCGTCTGGCATAAATACATTTTTGATTGTTTGACCGATTTGACGGTTTAGAATCCGATGATCTCAATGCTCAATTATTTAATTCCAATTTATAATGCACCATTAAGCAATAATTCATTGCTATTTTACGAATATAGTATATACCGTAAGGCAACGGGTGAATAATATCAAAATACAGTTATGTTTTTGTATTGTGGGTGTTAATGTTATTTGATATTATGCGTACAGTTGCTATTGCATTATGGCTGCCTTCCGTCTACCTTCCTCAGTCTAGCTCCGGTGGTCATGTGCTAACTGTTGCCGTTGTCTACGTCGTTTAGCCTTCGTGTGATCACTGCATAATATTTCAGCGGCATACTGCTCTTCGTCACATGCCATGCCATGCCATGCCATGACGTATATCTGCGACACTGCACAATTCCATGTTCCACTCTTTCAGAGTCCCCCTCCTCTCTGAGAACACCTCCCCAGAATTTCGTCAACGGTTACATAACACAGATGCATGGTATGTCAATAAGTCAACACAAGCGTATCCTGTCTTCGTGTGTCAGCCATGATATCAAATCGACGCTGCTTTTGTTTCGCTTTTACTTCACTTGCTTTGTTTTCAACTCAAATGCTGCCTGCTTAATGTTAACGAATGTGCTTTCCCACAATATGTGTGCATTTAAATTAGCATCTTGCAGTGGTCACCGTCTTACCGGTCTTTCTGTATCTTTGATTGCGATTAGTTTCTCTGAAATACATTTATCTTGTCAGTTAATTCATATAGTTATTGTTAAAGCATGTGGTGATCTGCCAAATTATAACATTTTTCAATATCCCATTGATTGCATGTCTTCCTGCATGTTTGTTTGAGAAAATGCTAGAAATGTAGACGAAATAAATATCAATTGAGATAATTTTGAATTATATACTTTTCACATTAGTCTTCCTAGTACAGAACTACAAAATAATAATCGCTCTCTCTCTCTCTCTTATTAGTTCTTTAGTCGTTTTTATTACGTACTTCATTAGTGCTTTTGGTGTTCCCATTGTTACACTGTGACCAATATTATGTTTTTGAAAGTACTAATTACGAATGTTTTAATTACATAAAGGATACCTTATATTTGCCATTCGAGTGTCGTGTTCTCTGTTTTGCTAATTAATAGAGTAAAAAAGGTATTTAATGGAAAGTGTGTGTGTGCGCGTGTGTGTGTGTGTGTGTGTGTGTGTGTGTGTGTGTTGTAATATACCAATTTATATAGCACGATATGGTACTTATGACAAGTTATATTTACCAGTGTATTTGTTTGGAAAACGGTTTATTGATAAGTAAGTGAAACGTATTTCGTAAGTAAGTGAATAGGAATGTAATAGATGGAAAATAGCTTTGCGTAGAGCGTCTTAGGTAATTTAATTTAAATGATAATTACTTTGGTAATTGCTAAAAAAATACGATTAAATTATATCCCGTATGGTGTTACGTAGTCGTATATCACACGTGCAAAACGAGTGATGGGAAGGGACGCGAGAGACACGAGCGAGCGCGCGCACAGACACACACACACACGCACGCACGCACGCACGCACGCACCTACGCAAGTAATTAAGGAAGGAAGTAAGCTAATAATAACAATTAAACAAACAAAGAAAACAACACACACCAAGGTGAGCGCCCGGTACTCTCTTATAACAGCCAAGATATATACCATTAAGTAAATAAATACTTAGTTAATACAGTCTCTTTTTACTTTTCATGTTTATCAGTCAAATGGAGGTACTAATACCGGAACCGTTCTTCCGGCTGTTCGTCAACTATTCATAAAGTAGCTATCCTCGTTTTTCAGGTCAATAGAGGTAACCAATCGCGAGGACTATTCCTCAAAAAGAAGGAGGAGTTTCGAAGTAAAGCGTACACCTCCGTGGAGACGAGCTGTACTCACCCGAATGAATACGGACAGCACGTTGCGTTCTCCTAAAATAAACCAAACAATTACTGAGTCCAATGGACAACCACAACAACAAGGTGTGTTTTCGTTAGTGGATGAGTGAGTGAGTGAGTGAATTACTGAGTAAGTCAGTGCGTGAATGAATCGGTAGATTGGCGAGTATAAGATCTTTGAACGGAGGGGTGAGCGAGAAAGGAAACAAGTGTGATAATGAGACCCGGAGTTGGCAAGGCAATGGCAGAACGAGTGCATATGTGAGAAAATGAAACAGTGATGAGTCAGTCAGTCGGTTGGTAATAATCAACAAGCATAGTTGTTTTTATTGACATCAAGTTATTTCAAGGTGTTTCGACTAAGAGTCATTAAAAGGCACATCTAAACTAATATTAGTGGGATATAAAAACAGAAAAGGAATATCATAAATTGAATAAGTGGGATTTGTGAACATCACAAAATACTTGTTTATATGATGTATGATTTATATGGGTAGATACCGTGTTCCAGAGACTGAGGATTTCTTATGGCCAGCTAGCTAGCTAATATATTCATATGATGTTATTTTCAATACCCCCTACACACAAAAAGTTGTCTAGTAAATAAGGGCCATTATATTAATATCGATTATTACGTAGCTGTTACAAAGCTTCTCGTAAATTAGTTTCGATGTAGTACGTTCTATTGACCCATCTCTCTCTCTCTCTCTCTCTCTCTCTGTGTGTGTGTGTGTGTTTGTCTGTGTGTTGGTGTGTGTGGGATGGAGGGGGGTTGCGTGCGGATGCTGCTGTGCTAATTATTATTTAAGTTATTTACCAATTATTCTAATCAAATATTTCTCCCATTATCGATTTATTATTTAGCCAGTAACGGTTCCCATGGGGCCAATTCCGCGGAAGAGTTCAACCCGAGAGAGCTCCATTTGGAAATGGAACAAACCCAGTTGACTATGGAGCGACTCGACAAGCAGATATCTGAACTGACCGAGAAGGTGAACAGCCTCGGCAACGACGTGCACTCCATTCTGGACATCCTCCGTAAGCAACATTCCACAACTGCTGAACGGGACAACCTCAGAGGTGCCCCATCCGGAGCGGGCGACGGTACGTCCGGCGAACATTCCCATTCCAGATCCATGTCCCATGGTCACCTGCTCCAGATGGCCCCGCCGACGACGCACAAAGGCCATCATCATTGGCTGGCCGGATCCACGTCTCTCGGCTCGGAAGGATCGCTGTCCGGCATCCTGAAGACCGGCGCCGGGGACAAAATGCTGCCCGGCGGTCACCGGGTGGACTTCCTCGAAACGACGAGCTCAGCCCCGCCATCGGCCGGCTCGTTCGAGGAGTCGGCCGCGGGCGGCAAGAAATTCGACGCTCAGACTGTTCATAGTTTCGTCTACGACGACAACCTGACCGACGACGGCTCGCAATCGGTCAACAGACAACCGAGCATGGAGAGGCTCGAGCAGCTGCCGCTGTTCGAGCCGCGACAAGGCGAAGGCTCCGGCGGAACCGAGCGGACCCAGTCCAGAGGACAGCATATGCGACAGCTGGGCGCGGCCGGAGTCGGGCTTCTGTAGCCCTCACAGCCTCCACCATAATCCAGGTGCTATGTCCGTATACCCGAGGGGCACGGTCCGGTTGAAAGACTACGACAATGCGAGTCAGACGTCGGTGAAGGGCGACTCCGGTATAGATATCGGGAAGGATTCGGACTTGCCCGCCGGTCAAGCCACCGTCTATATGTCTACTGATCTCTAACCAGCACCTACCCGGGCGCGTTATGACCAGTTGCTTCACGTTATGCCTGTTTGGGAATGTGTGTTTTTTTTTGGTATGTGTATGTGTGTATGTATGTGTGTATGTGTGCCCGCGCGCTCGCGTGAATACGATAGTGCACACGCTTTCGTGGGAGTCTAGTATAGTGCTCATATGATGCAAATTAAAACAATTATGAAACAAGTTATTGGTTAGTTTTCTACATATCCATGGAAACCAATCAACATCGGTCTGAAGCTCTTTCGTTTCATATTTTATTGCACTTTACTTGCCCTTTCCTTGTATCAATGACGTACCCATATAGAGTTATATAGAGCCATATAGAGTTATATGCCAAGGTTGCTCAGCACATTACGTTTTCTCAATAACTTGAGACCCGTTCATTCCATTGTTACCGCAACTATTCATGATCAGGTGAGCATTCTTTACAACGAATCAAGCTGCGGTATTTAGCTAGCAGACAAAGCCATTACATTCCACGTATACGTCCATTGCTTCTGGTTTACTTCGGCCGGCCAATGGCTCGAGGACGCACAGATCGTAATCGGTAATTTATGTACTGGGAGGCACCTGCTAAGAATACCTTTCAAAGTTCATAATTACGGGTGATCTTTCGACAGAGAAAAAGTTTATAATTGCATTATGCTGATTACTGAGATGTCAAGTCCATTAGT
>JAODUP010000492.1:825000-913286 GCA_025642065.1 Paralvinella palmiformis
TCAAAATACGTATCATCCGATATATATATATATATATATATATATATATATATATCAAACCTGATAAATAACCATAGGTCAAGTCTCTACACCATCTCTATCGCTCATCACAAATGACTCCTATTTATATACGCTATATGTTAAGAGACCGATTAACTATTAAACATAGTTATAATCTTGTATCAGTTTAGTAAAGTATATAATAATTGACAACTGCAACGAGAACAATGGCAATAAAAACAACAACAGTAATAACAAAATATGTATACTTGTCTGTCAACGTCTGCTAAAGATGCAAACGTGCACATGCAAACATTTTATTTGGTATATATATATATATATATATATATATATATATATATATATACCCGTACAGGTTGATGTTAAATATAATGTTTGACATAATCGCTATATAATGCGGACATATTATTAACGAATGTTTTATTATACAGTAAACAAATTGACATTGAGAGCGATCCTATGGCGTAGTGTTAATTACAGATCTACATTACTTCGATTTAAATGGTTACCAAATGCCGATAATATTATATGCTAGTCTAACTTGTAATGTGCACTCTTTCTATATGGACACTTAAAGCTGACGAAAAATAGCTTGTAAAATAAATAGTTCTGATGAAATATAAACAAGCAGTAAATGCGAATGAAGAAAAGCAATGAAATTGATCATATAATTGTAAAATATGGGGTGCATAACACATAAATATGTTAGTTTTGAACATACATACCGTAAAGATAATTGTTTGCTAAACATACAGATATGATAAGTAAAGAGATTAGAACACGGCGTGCTGCAATCCGTCATGTTGCCTGATTTATATTGTCCTGTCCATACCTGTGTTCGTTGGATTTAAATAGTTAGATAGACGCACTCTGACCCATTATATCAGGTGAGATCAGCGCCCAGGTTAAGCACTTCAACCGAATTTAAATCTTCTAGCACTATAAAGTATAAACACTTCAACCGAATTTAAATCTTCTAACACTATAAGTGTTTATGACAAGACCAGGTAGCGGAATGGAACCTGCTTCTCACATCTGAGGATGTGTTCGGTGCTCGTAGGTGTGTGATAGGTGCATTTATGATCTGTTAATCAGACAGAGAGCTCATGATCCAGGCACATAGAGAGTGAGTGTTTAAATCTTTAAAAATGATGTGTCTCACTTTTGAACTTTTTAACATATAGTTGTAACGATTAATAATCCCTTTACCACATCTTGTAAACGACAGTGACACTACTCTTATTAGAAGGTAAACGCTCCCCCCCCGATTTTTTAAAACGATCCAAATTTATGAAATTTAAACCTTTGGTCATATACTATTTCAACTCAGATCCTGTTAGCGGCGTGTACACCATCATGACGGAAAAGGTGAATTTTGGTAAAGTACTGGAGTCACTGTGAACAGAGCACGGCAATATTAAACTACAATTTTGGAGGAAAAACCCACCCGTCCATTATGTTTCTGTTGATGTGAAGGAGCTAGGCAGTGCGACAATTCAGTGCTGTCACTGATGTGATCAACTTCGTTTTGATTCCGAAATATCTATGTGACAGTATACTTAGCGTTACGCCATTTGTTAATCAGCTAAAAGATAACGTTAACCCGCTGCTCTAACACGAGGACAACCAATCATATCGGAAGAATCGTACCGGAGATGAGAAACCAAATCCTGCAAGTTTCATAGAACTTACACGCTGGTTAATAAACACGCATCCAATTATATCAATACTCTGATAGAACAAACCAACATTTGAATTAAGGATAATGTTCGATTAATAATACTCAACTTGAGTTGATTTTGGCTAGAACGGACGTGTTTTGAATCTGCAGCTGCTAAAATCGTAGAAACATACCTCGAGGAATATGCAGTAGTCACCCAATACGACAAAATATCGGATGATTGACACATTGAGGTCAGGAATGTCGAATCGAATAACATAATTAATAGATAAAGTGAACAAAAAGGGCGATATTTCGGAAGAGATTGATAGGTATTTTACCATAGGCAATGGCCATATCGTAACTTTGTAATAACTCATGATCAACTCAAACCACCACAACAAGCGTACGCTATATTGTGTCACCTGTGTAAGCGAGCAACTTATATAGTGTACGTGTGTTCCTCTCTAAACAGTGTAGGAAAGCCAAAGAAAATAGCGGATAAAAAACAAGCAGATAAAACAACATTGGAGGAAAGACCAGATGATATCCCTGAAAGCCTTTGGATATTGCTACATACCATAAAAGAGGACATAAAAGGTGAAAATTAAAGCACTGGACAGTTAAGGTGAGTGCAGTGATTCGATTGAATGGAGAACTTAAAGAAAATGTAACATCTCTTGAACAGAGAGTCGAACTTTTAGAAGATCGACTGATCAGAACTGATACTCTAAATAGACGTCTGCAGAATCGTATTCTTGACTTAGAGACACGTTCAATGAGAAACAATATTATTTTTAGCTTTGACCCTAAATCGAGCGATTTTGGTACCGAGGCTGAAGGAGAAAATTGTGTATTAATAATAAAACACTTTCTCGGAAGTGTCCTTAGCATTCCACATGCTCCTGACGTATATATCCCTGTAGCCCTTCGTTTTACGACACTCAAATAGGCTAAGAGAGACCAAACATTACATCGGGGAGCGCAACCAATACGCGCTACCCGAGTTCAAGCAGAAAAGGCAAAATCCTGCCAATAAAGCCCATCTTGCAAATGGTATATTGTATGTAAAGGGACGGCTACAGTCTAAATTCTTGACATCTACTTTATCGCGTGTTGACTCGGCCGATGAAAATATTCCCAATGTCACCATTGCTACTGGAGATAAAATCACTGACGGAGGCAGTACCTTTACTGGCTATGCTGCTGATGTAACCGACATAGAGGATGTTTCAGTGGTTCTGGAACAATCACTGAAATTAGACGGCATTGCAGCTGCGACCCACCGCATTTATGCTTATCGGCACAAAGAGGTAGTGGAGGTGGCATAAATGAGAATTTTGGTTCGGATGGTGCCGACGGTGTCGGCCTTCAGCTACTCAAAGTCATGCGTTATGACAAAATCTTGAATAGGATATGGATTGTCACTCGATTGTATGGACCAGATTACCATCATATCGGCAAAGCACAGTTTGAACACGCGAGACAAGCATGTAGTAACGCCAATTTAAAACTGTAAGTGCCGCTGAAACTTGTGTGATGTAATATACTGTACAGGTGTGTATGAAATAATATACACGTATGCATATAATCATGAACTATGCAATGATTAATATTCTCCTGTTATTGTAAATGCCTTATGTTTAGTGATATTACTATGTGTATGCTGGGATCACTTATAATCTTTATCGATGATAAATTGACGCATAATGTTTAACAATTAGTTTTTGAAACTTTCGACGTATCTAAGCCCCCTTCAAATTGATGGTCCATGAGACCTAAGTTAGTTATATTAGCGGTCGAATAGAGGTAGCATATTTTAGACGTAAAACACTTCATTGACCAAAATAATAGATCCCCTGTAAATCACTCGGTACATAAACCAATATGAACTATTATAAACACATACGTCTTCGCATATGCCTCTGTTATCCACGAACACAAATATTAATTCTTGAACATAGTAAGATATATTATATTGAATCTTAGTTTACAATGTAAATAAAAGATGTTGAAAAAATTATTCCCTGGTAAGCTTTGGTTGACCAACCACCGATACAGTGTTTTGTATACTAGTTTGTTTGTATGCATGTATATGTTTTAACATGTTGCACGTTTGAAAATTGAGAAAACATGAAATCTTAAAATCTTTCTTCTACTCCTACTTAAATCTCATCGATATTCTTGGCCTCCCTTGTATTTTGGCGGCGTACACGCACTGAAACAGCTAAAATGGTTTATGTTTGTGCTGCCAACATACAAGGTAACTATAAATTACTTTCTTTGTGATTAATTCATGGAACACCCAAACTGTGTTTTTGTCTTGATTTGATATTTTGTCTTGCATAATTATACTATTTGACTATGCACGTTTTAATTATGTTTTGTTTTATATGTGTAATTAGTTTATTGCGGAGTTATACGTTTCACCGCTTTGTCTGCTGTCCAAGGTGTGCTATTGAATATTTAAGTATAAAATGGAATTATAGGGAATGTAATGAACATAAATCTAATCTTTTTATTTTAATCAAAATGATAAATTGAATATTGAAGATGATGATCACAACCTCAACTCTCTGTTAAATAACTATTATGATGACAATGATGGAGAAAATCCTCTGGATGCTTTCCACATTGACAGTAACTATGAAATCGAACAAATCAGTACAACAGTATTGGCAAATGCACAAAATTTCAAATATCATACAATGCATTTTAATATTCATTCGCAGTTTGCCAAACAAATTTAGAGAGCTGAAAGAAATGATCTCTCGATTCCACGATATAAAATTTAATATGCATTGCATAATGCTGTGTGAAACATTCTTAACGGATAACAACTATGTATTTTATACAATCCCGGGTTATAAATTAGTCTGCAGAAATAGACAGACTGGTTCATGAGGTGGTGTTGCTATGTACATCAGGGATGATTTAAATTACATTATCCGTGATGATATTTCTGTTAATATCGACGGTAAATTTAAATCAATATTTGTGGAGGCTCACTCAAAAACTGTAAATTGTATCTTTGATGAAATATACCGAGTTCCTAATACCAGTGAAATATTATCGATTAGTTACTATGAAACGATTTTAAATAAACTCCAACATATTCAAAAAGAAATTTTGTTGGGAATCGATCAAAATTTCGATTACCTCAAATATAAAAATCAAACACATGTTTCTGAGTTATGGACCTTTTCCTAAATGCAGGCTTCTTACCTACAATTACAAAGCCAACCAGAATAACGCATAGAACGGCCACTCTTATTGATAACATATACATAAAAACAAGTAAAGAAATTAAATTGGCACCAGGAATAATAGTAAATAATATAGCAGATCATTTACCAGTGTTCTTGTTTTCCGAAAAATATAAATCCGTGAAAACTGAGTCTTTAATCTTTGAACATAGAAAATTCAATAACAACATGTATCAAAAAATTTGTGAGGCCTTATCAAAAACAGATTGGTCTAGTCTAAACTCAAGTGATGTTGAAACGTGTTACAACATAATTATAGATAAAATAAATGATGCTATAGAATATTTTGCATCTAAAAAGATAACCAAAATACCTGCCAAACAAGTAATACGAGAACCATGGATAACCCCAGGAATCCTACATTCATCAAAGCACTTAGATACATTTTATAAAACCAATTGGGTAAAGAAAACGGATCACGGGAACATGTTAAATATATAACTTACAGAAATAAATTTACCAGAATCAAACGTAAACAAAGGGAGATATATTATGGTAACTTATTTCAACAATACAAAGTAAACATTAAGAAAACATGGAGTACATTAAATGAGATACTCAACAGAAAAAATGACAAAACATCAATATCAAATTCATTCAAAATAGATAACACAATTGAAAACGACCCCACTTACATTGTAGACAAATTTAACGAATTTTTATCTGAGATTGGACCTAAATATGCTTCTAATATATCACCGTCCAGCACAAATTATCAAACCTACATGCCAACATGTAAGAAAGCAACATCTCTATAATTTCGTCCTACTGACAGTAAAGAAATAATAAACACCATACATTCTCTAAAACTCAAAACGTGTTGTGGACATGACAATGTGAACACGCTATTACTAAAACAGATAAAATTTGTCATTTCGTTACCACTTAGCAGAGCTGTAAATAAATCGATGGAAACCGGTGTTTTACCGTCACAACTTAAAATTGCAAAAGTAATACAAATATATAAATCAAAAGATAAACACAGTTTTACAAATTATAGACCAATTCCGTTTTTACCTAGCATATCCAAAATATATGAAAAAATAGTCCATAATCGTTTGTACAATTACCTGACAATTAACTCGTTAATGAACAAGAACCAATATGGCTTCCATAAATATCATTCCACAATAAATGCAGTTTTCAAATTTACATATGATACTCTACTTGTATTGGATTCGGATAATTATAGTCTTTCTGTCTTCCTGGACTTCTCCAAGGCCTTTGATACAATAAATCACAATCTTTTATATAAAAGTTATGATATTACGGCATACGCCTTGTTGCCTTTGAGTGGTTCAGGAGCTATCTAACAGAGAGAAAACAATATGTCTATTATAAATGTATTGATTCAAAATTATTTCCCATAACTTGTGGTGTACCCCAGGGATCTGTATTGGGACCACTCCTCTTCATTTTATACTCAAATGATCTACCAGGATCCCTCCGGTGCAACGCATGTATACTATTTGCAGATGATACAATAATTTATGTATCTGGTAAAAATATTACGGAATTATATAAACTCGTTAATCAAGATATTGCATCATTAGCTGAGTGGCTTAAGGTGAATAAATTATCTTTAAATATAAGCAAAACACATCATGTGCTTTTCTAAAGAAATAAGAATGTAAAGTCGGACACACACGTATTTAAATTAGATAATACAATTATTAATCGAGTTAAATGTGTCAAATTTCTGGCACTACTAATAGATGAAAACCTAAACTGGCATGAGCATATATATAGTTGTAGATCATATATCTGGTGGACTATATGACCTCAATAAAATTAAGCATATCTTAAGTACACACAATATGAGAACAGTATACCACAGCTTGATATATCCCTATTTAACCTATGGCACGCTATTGTGGGGTTGTAGTCACTCAACGTACTTACGGAGATTAGAAATTCTACAGAAAAAGGCAATCAGGACCGTCTCGAAATCAAACTATAATGCTCATACCGAACCCTTATTTAAGAATCTACAGATTCTCAAGCTAAAGGACATATGTACTTTTTCAACTTTAAAAAATAATGTATTCATCATTAATATCTCTTTACCAGATCCTTAATGACGATGTTCACTGTAAATAGACATATTTATTCACACGAAACAAGATGCCTTCACCAGCCACACATACAATACAGAAAAACAACATTTTTATCAAAGACATTTATCTACCTAGCACCTGAAATATGGTACAAACTGCCAGAAACAATAAGACAGTTGAGGTCCCAACATAGCTTTAATAGATCTGTAAAGATATTTCTTACGAACTGAAATTAACAAAGTCATTTATAAATTACATATATTGTATAATATATTGTACAATATTACCTTATATTATGTTATGCTGTAGCCATAATTAGCGCACTTGGAGAGTGGACATAGATGGATAAATATGTAACCTTTAGGCCACTGTGCTTCCTCATATAATCAATTATGTTCTACATGTTTGGTCTTTATTTTGGAGGTTACAGCTTTTTACTTGTCTGTTGTCATGATGATATATGATTGTAAATAATATTACGCGATAAACAATGTAATAATGCTATTGTATATATCATCGAATAAAATTACTTACTTACTTACTTACTCAAATTACTTCTGTTAAGATAGTAATTGATTAGGGAGACTAATAAACTTAGAAGTATGATAACAGAAAGAGAAAAACTGGTTTAATGATAATTATGAAGAAAGCGAAATGAAATACGCCTTTACTGTAATTTTCGACAAAACGGATTGTAGGACTGGGTGAAGATTGTAGGACTGGGCACAGATTGTAGGACTGGGCACATATTGTAGGACTGGCACATATTGTAGGACTGGGCACAGATTGTAGGACTGGGGCACAGATTGTAGGACTGGGCACAGATTGTAGGACTGGGCACAGTTGTAGGACTGGGCACAGATTGTAGGACTGGGCACAGATTGTAGGACTGGGCACATATTGTAGGACTGTGAATATTGGACTGGGCACAGATTGTAGGACTGGGCACAAGTATTGTAGGACTGGGCACAGATTGTAGGACTGGGCACATATTGTAGGACTGGGCACAGATTATAGGACTGGGTGAAGATTATTATACTATATTCGCTTCTTAACAGTAACACGAGTAGCTAAAACATGTCTTCTGCTTGAGTTGGACTGCTGAAAAGCCATTTCAGTTGTTAATAGAGTAACACTCAGCAGTCAGTGTACGTTTGAATGAATTAATCGTTTGTTTTCAATGAGAGAAATACCGCATCATTGAAAGGAACGTGTGATGTATATGTTTGTTTTCAATGAGATACATACCGACATCATTGAAAGGAACTTATTATATGTTTTAGGTTTTGATAATAATACCAAATATATTAATTTCAAAAATATTATCTCTAATTCTATATAGTAAATATATATATATATATATTTTATATATATATATTATATATATTTATTTATCAGACCCAAAAACCATTGATATAAAACTCATTGTTAGTAGCCTTGGTTAATGCAACTCACTTCTTTATAACATCGCATCTATGGATATTGGAAAACTTCAGTATGTTTAGAACTACCAAGCTAGGGTCTCCTCGGTTTTCTCATTCAGTGCCACTCCTGAAATACTGTACAATTGCCTATCAAACTCTTTCTTCCGCAGATCTGTCGTATCTATTTTCATTGCTTATCCACAAGGCTGACTATGTTGAAGCTGAGGGACCCCGCAGGGACTAGCAGTTCGTCAATTGTTTTTGTTGAAGCACTGTTTCCAGCGTCTTAGGGCTTCAATGGTTAAAGGCACTTCGTACTCTGACACCGATATATATATATATATATATATATATATATATATATATATATATATATATATATATATATATATATATATATTATTTAGCTGGTTATCTAACTAATATCTTAAAATCATTGTGAGAATAATACTTCTGGAGACCGTAAAATGGATATAGGGCTGTGTACTGCGGATTCGTGCTGACAATGAGTCAGGTTGTCAGCTGTAGTGGGGTGAAATATTGATGTACCGGATGGGGGCGGGGAGTGGGGGGCGTAGGTAACTAGAGGCATAGAGGCTGGACCATGGGGTAATACAACCTTGGTCAGTATAGCGTAAGTACAAGTTTTTACGCGATATGACGATTAATACATATATAAGTGATGCGCATAGTCATCGGTAATAATAATATGTTGTCAGTTTGGTGACAATATCGTGGTTCAGATGATGATGATTGATGTTTTATGGCCACGTTTGTGCACAAGGTAGGCTAAATGGGCCGAGCGACCTCCAAGGGGAATGAGGCGAAGTCAAAAATGAAACAACCTTCAGATATGCCCACTCCGAAATTCGAACCCGGGTGGTAGTGATATGTGGTCCAACACGCTACCGCTAGACCACGGAGGCGCCCCATATCGTGGTTCAGTTATAGGTGGCTCTGTTTTTACTTATGGAGAGCCGTGGAATATACTCTATGTGATCCTTCCAAAAAAAATCGCTCAACTGACAAAATTGATCTACTAACCAAATTGGTCTACTGACAAAATTGATCTACTGACCAAATTGGTCAACCGACCAAATTGATCTACTGACCAAATTGATCTACTGACAGGATGGGTCTACTTATCAAATTGTTATACTGACTAAATTGATCTACTGACCAAATTGGTCTGCTGACTAGATGGATCTACTGACCAAATTGTTATACTGACCAAATTGATCTACTGACCAAATTGATCTACTGACCAGATTGGTCTACTGACTAGATGGGTCTACTGACCAAATCGATATACTGACCAAATTGATATACTGACCAAATCGGTCTACTATTCAAATCAGTTTGGCTAAAATAAGAGCCCATCCCAATTCAATGTATATTGGCATGTGATCCACTTCGTTTCCGACTCCAGTAGATGTGTTTCGCCGAGTAAGGTAGTTTTCATCAACGAGACGGTAGTCTTAATGCAGTTTTCTATGCGCACAGAACGCTAAATAATACACTCGCTTTGAAAATAAAATGGAAAATCAATCATTACGCGGTTCATTCTGCCTAACAAATGCAAAATATAACTAACATTGTTAACCTCTTAAATGATTAAATTGTCTGGAAGCCAAGCCTTTTGAAATTTATTGGACCAGATCTATTTGGGAATACTTCCTTTACTTTCCTTTTAAGATCAAATGCGAAACGCCAATAAATAGTGTGGGTATAGATCGTTTTTAGTCATTTACTATTGTATGACTTATAGTAGGCTATCCTTCCTTTACGAACTACGACACTCATCTGAATCAGTATTAAACATCATATAATTAGATGAGTATAGTATGTCAAATTTTCGCTGCATCGTAGGAAAATACTTCGAGACTGAACATTTACTCCACTTCATATCTTAGCATCGTACGGTCAACAAAGTAACATGTTTTGATAATACAGAATAAAGTAAATTTCAATAGAAACAGGCTGAGGCCTTCACAAAACATAGCTTTGTACAGATGGCTTTTATAATAATAACGTCTACCCTAAAACAACTGTTCAGTAAATCCTTTCTTAGAACGTAGATAACATAATGAATTGACGAATAAATACGAATCAAGTTTCCCGTTTTCCACATGTCATTTGGCGAAATGTTCCAGGTGGGACCAGGACCCAAGTAAATAGATCGTTCGCTCGCTCGCTCGCTCGCTCGCTCGCTCGCTCGTTCGCTCGCTCGCTCGCTCGCTCACTCACTCACTCACTCACTCACTCACTCACTCACTCACTCACTCACTCACTCACCACTCACTCACTCACTCACTCACTCAATCGCACACTCATTCACTCACTCACTCACCCACTCACTCACTCGCACACTCACTCACTCACTCACTCAATCACTCAATCACTCGACCAATCAATCCCTCACTCACTCACTCACTCACTCACTCACTCACTCACTCACTCACTCACTCACTCACTCACTCACTCACTCACTCACTCACTCACTCACTCACTCACTCAGTTGACCAATCAATCCCTCAAGTACTCACTCATTCACTGACTCACTCATTAAACTAATAAATCAATCAACCAATCAGTCAACAAATCACTTAATCACTCGTTTCTTCATACTTTTTACTCCTGCAGGAGACATAACTTATTTTAATGAATGTGAGAAACGGTTTGATTATGTTTTATGACAATGAATCCCTTTTGATCGTGTCAATTGTGACTATAAATTTCTTTAGGTGATTTTCTTTAATTACAATCATTATACATTACTCTTTAGAGCTATATTTCTTTTAATATGTGAATCATTTGTCTTATAAGCCATAAACGATATGACTCAATTATCACATATTCTGGCGTCTATTCGAATTAACCAATACAATTACCACGATTATGTTCGAATGGAATACATTTTTCCGTATTATATCACTCGTTGTTACCGTAGGATTTCGTCTATAAAGCGATTATTTTTTTCTTTTCTTCTGAATTATAGTCACCGAGTCACATTATTCTTCAGCAGTTATCGAAGATTTGTAATTTTATTACAGTTTATTATTCAACAATGCTTAACGACATACATGCGACAAATATTTGACAATTATGTACACTGTGATTTGAGTTCTTTGACAAAGATGCACGCTCATACTTACGAAGGTGGGATTGGGCTCGACCTGTTACGCACACACACGCACACGCACACTCACAACACACACACACAAAACACATATATATATATATATATATATATATATATATATATATATATATATATATATATATATATATACACACACACACACATATATATATATATATATATATATATATATATATATATATACACCAATTAGCTTGATGGCAGATGACAAATTTTCATTGGAGAAAGCACACAAATTTCTGTACATCATCACAGTAATACGAATAATAAAACTTTTCCTTAATTATTATTAAACAACATCATTTACAAATGAAAGGAAACAAAGACAATATTTTGACATCCTTTCTTAAACACATGATTCCAGAACAACTATATATTACAACATGTACATATTACTGACTTGAAGTAAAATATATATATATATATATATATATATATATATATATATATATATATATATATATTAAAGAAGTAAAACATGCATATTTTCATATACGCTACCTGGTCTTTTATGGGTAAAAACGGTTTAAGATATTCTTTAATATAATACCTATTTGATCTCTATATCCTGATACTAGTATAAAAAGTGAAACAAAATGAGACTTCCTTAATTCTAAATACACACAGGCACACCACACACACACACACACTATAATAATATAATATATATATATATATATATATATATATATATATATATATATATATATATAATGCACCTTTTCTCTCTCTCTCGCTCTCTGTGTGTGTGTCTGTATGCGTGTGTATGCGTGTGCGCGCAGAATTGAAAAACTACAGACATCTTTTGAGTGTTCAGTACCGGCCTGATGCGAATTTTCCTGGCGGAGATTTGTGGGCGTATGTACGCGAATGTCCTGACGAGGCCACGCATCTTTACACCCAAATGTTATGTTGCCCCGCTTACGGTTGTATAGTGACGTTGGTCCATTTCCCCGACGCCCGTAACGCGGAGAAGCCTGGCAATGTCATCGAAATATTAAACTTATCCCAAATGGATCAGTTCAAGCCGGCCTTTGCCGACTTGCCATCTTCCTCAGTCATTGTCTTGCTGCAGCAGCTAGTCTCTTCCTCCTCCGTCAACGCCGGCTCGCGCATGGCGACGTCTTTTGCTGCAAGGAAATATGTCACGTTATAATGGTATATGGACTAGCTGATCTATGACATGGTCATGATGCGGTAAAATATTCATAGACACCAGTTAATAATCACGGTATTGTGCCAGTGTTTGTCTTCAGGGAAGTTGATGGAAGAGATATATTGGCACAAACGTGTAGAGAAGTCGAAATAAAAGAGATACAGAGTGGAGACATATTGTTCTTCGTAAGCACCAGTTACTGTACTAAGTATACTCTAAACGTATACTACTGTATTATACCGACCTTGACCCTATTATTATTATTATTATTATTATTGTAATTTTATTTTTATTTTTATTGTTGTTGTTGTTAACCATTTTTACACTAAACGGTTGACAAGGGATATAATGACAGACAACCGGGCAAACAGAAACACTGTCATACAGATAAACAAACAGGCAGACATACAGACATATAGACTTGCAGTCAGCAAAAGCCAGACATTAATCTCACTTCCTAGGCTAAGAGTGAGTGTTCCGAAAGTGCATCGGTTTGAGAGCTGTGCTGTGTTCGAATCCGACTCGAAACCATATCTGTAGGATGTTCCACTATATATATATATATATATATATATATATATATTAAAGTTTACCTTAAATTTCGGGTAATTTGTATTGAATCTCAGTTAGCAATAGACGTATTACCTGAACATTTCAGGCAATATACATATTACCTGATTATACAAATTAACCGTAACTCATACACAATGAGCTCGATCTCTCACAGTTGGCTTTTAAAAAACACGTTTCCTTCTACACGACGACGAACAGTCGTGAATGGCCAAAGCATATGCCGCCTGTCAGAGCGCAGCCACTCACCATATATCTTGTCAACTTTGGGCAGCAAAGCGGGCGTATTCTTGCGTACGAGGATCTTTCCCGACTTCGGCCTGTTCTCATTCGTCCCTTGACCGCCGTTCGTCCGTCGGTGTAAGATCGGTCTGCCATCGTTAATATCGCCGATCGAAGTTTCACCGGTATCCATCTTGGATACGGGACAGCGTTCGCCGGAATCCAGATCGGCCGCGCTACTGGTGTTAATTGTTGTTGTCATCGTACCCCAACAATGTCGAGTTCGGTTGCTTGGCAACGATCCAGGAGCGAGTCGCCTCTGGGTGGAGCTACGTCTGTTATCTGAAAGAGAAAGAGAGTCGTTGATTGGATTTAATAGGGTTGCAGGTATAGTGTCATGGATTTGTTCGCTTATGGTGAAATAACACACACACACACACACACACACACACATACATACATACACACATACATGCACACACACACAGACACACATACAGAGAGAGAGAGAGAGAGAGAGAGAGAGAGAGATGCATCCAGACAACATGAAACAACGGTCAAGACATAATTGTTGGAGGTACAACTCATATTGATCGAAAATCTTACGCACAGAGAGAGAGAGAGAGAGAGAGAGAGACGGACATATAACGTCGACATATACCCAGCAGATACGGCATCAGTCATTGTACTAGAACTAAACAACGTTAGTAAATATAAGCTGCCTCACTGTACAGAATATTCCGTTATGTGGCTATGGTTTGGGAATATAGAGTGTCTCCTTGTAATCAATCAAACGAGATCGGCAAACATTGGCCGAGGTTATTGGATAAAGTGTACCAAAACGCTCTCTCCTAGATAAGAACAGTATCACGCTCTATCTCTCCACACACACGCACGCACGCACGCACACGCACGCACGCACGTATATAGAGAAGGTTAACCAATAATATGGGTATGCAACCAAAACAATCTTACTTCATATATCTCTCCAATTTCCGATTCACAACGATGATTGAGCCTTTGAGGCAAACGTAATATATCCAACACAAATGGTTATTTATTTTTGGACAGATTTCTGGTGAATCTTGTGTACGATATGAATGATTCTGTGAGGCTCCAGCTATTCTGATACCAACATGTCGAACATACATTTATTTAATAATGTTTAATTACGTGTTTCGATATATATATAGAAAGCGTTTAATACTTCCTATATGGACTACGAATAGGAAAATCGTTATATTGATATTTCTGGATATTAATGTAGTTTTTAGATGCGGCTTTTCAGTGTTATCATATATAGAGCTGCACGGACAGATATGTGCCGTTTGCTTGCTCGCATATCTGTACCCGAAATAAAATGATACAACCATACACATACGAACATACACGCAAACACACTTCAAACACACACATACACGTCCGCTCGCATGTATACACATATACATACATGCACTCACAGACAATAACACATACCCTTACATGTACGGAGATACAAATGCACACACAGCTGCGTGACACTTTTCAGCTAATAAACTAGCCATCACCCTATATTCTATATTAATCTACCGATATTATGTCAGCAATAATTTAGAATAGTAAAATATGGACAATTTACACCACGCTTTTATGGTATATGAAAGATTTATTTATACAGCATTCTATATATATATATATATATATATATATATATATATATATATATATATATATATATATATATATATATATACTGTATTGAATTACACCGTATAACCTACAATCAGTAAAAGCAAGCTTGGCACCGAGTAATGATGTAGTTATTGTCCGTAATCTTTTATGGCCATTCATTAGTCTCGTATTAATTCAACGAGCACACACACACAGACAGCAACACACAGTCACACACACACACACACACACATAACACACACACACACACACACACACACACACACACACACAACACACACACACACTTTTTACAATATTTACAATAGGGTACATCCCCGACATGTTGATAACTTTAACGTGTACTGATGACGTAAGCTAGACAGTGAACTATTTTTTTTATATTTTCAACAAAGCATGGTCCTAGAATGTTAAAGATCAGAGGAAAAGGTTTCCCAAATTAGTCAAAATGCTAGTGTTATATATTAAAATGAATTTCAATCAGAGATATATTTAATTATTTCCTAGAAATAAAGTTACAGTCGTGTTATCGAGAATCTTCGGAAAACCGTGACGTCATCTTTGCCAAACAAAGACCCCAGACACTCCACATGGCCTTGTTTAACCTGTGTTACGTCTTCCATATTGTCTTTATTAAACAAATATAATGGTGTATTCTGTTGCATACGAAGAAACATACATCAAATACCAATGATTATATCCAACCTGTAAGTGCCCTCAAAACCCGGCTCGAAACAACAACAAACTCCCGAAAATTACAAAGATATGCCTAAATTGACAAACAGAGGGCGGCACATCCCTGTATATACTAGTGTAAGCCACATATGGGAGAGCCTCATAGATCCACTGGGCTCCCATGTACAACGAACACCACTTTATTTTAAATGAAGTTATGCGATAAGAGGAGTGAAATACTCGCATTCAGACCCAGTGTGTTGACTTATCAATTACATTTATACCAACACAAATAAATACACACTAATTCAAACTTTTGTTGTGGACGGGGGCCGGGTGTCGGCGACACAGCTGGCTGATCTGGGTCCACGTATATACTTTCTGCAACTAATTCCTCACAATTAATACTGTCTGTTACCTTTTTTTGCAAGTGGTTCAAAGTTGTAGGGCTTGATATCCCTGAGAATGTCAAAACTTTCGCCAGAATCTGACATTTTGTCTGTCAACTGGTCAGAATGCTTGTATACAAGCTGTGGTACTACGTAATGTTTGGCAAAGATGACGTCACACAATAACCGCTAGTGAGTGTGGTACACACTAGCACTGGCTCTTGAAAGTTCGGAAATTAGGGATTTGGGGATAATTTTAATGAAAATATGATTTCCCGTCACCTTTAAGTCAAATGAAACAAGCTACACAGCGAGGTCAGTGGAAAAATGGAAACACTACTCTAGCTATCTGTTACACAGCGTATCCATTTCAAGATTTTGTTAAAAACTTATAAATCTATTAATGATATGGCGCCAGAATACCTGTGTGAACTGGTTTCCATTAGAAAGTCATCCCGAAAACTCAGGTCATCCAGTCAGATACTATTGCAGGTGCCAGTGTCTCGGCTCAAGTCATATGGTGATTGTGCGTTTAGTCTTGCAGCCCCACTTTGTGGAATAAGTTGCCGGCAAATATTAGAAATGCGTCGTCTCTTGAAATTTTAAATCTCTTCTAAAAACACACCTATTTAAGGTGGCGTTTACAGATAAATAATTATTATCTTTAATTCATTACAGGGTTTTTACAGACATATTATTTGGGGTATTATTATATCACATATTATTTATATAGTACCTTTGAATGGCTCCTGCTAGTAAGGGCTCTTTTTTTTTATTATTATTATTATTATTATCTGTAGTACAATAACTGTTGACAAATGAGTTAACTATTCCGGAATGAACAAAATATGGAATGGAGAAACCATGTTTTAGCAATGCCGTCAACTTTGATAACAGCGACCTAGCTAAACTGATGAAGGTGGATTAACCTGTGGAAAGACTAAACTCATCTCACTGTACCATCAACCTTCACCTGGATGAGACAGGACAAAGTAAGGTGAAGGGATTTCAAATAACAAACGAGTTGTTTTTTGTTTGTTTGTTTGTTTGTTTAGCCTCAGCACTGAACATTATTGAAACCACCTGGCCGGAATACAATACGATTGGTCTGATTCAGATTCCAACCCATAATCGTAAAACTATCTAGCGTAATGCTATAACCACTGCGCTATCTGAAAACTCCCAACAGGTATATATGCTATCAGCATTTTACTGGCTGCGAATCATAACGATTACTTGATTGAATCGTGACAGGTGATGAAAATATAGACATTAAAATACTAATATTAATGTATAGGTTAATGATGAGGGAATACCCGGATCCAAAACAGATCCTAATTTTGGTTTGGCGGGATAAATCGAGCGTCATTAATTTTTAATGGTTGGAACTCAATAAAAATGATAATTTCTACCGTCCAACGTTGGAAATCCGTAATTTTAAAGGTAGTACTTAGAAGAAAATAACACCCGGCATGCACACACCATTTAAAGAAAAAAAAAAACGCTCAATAATGTAATCAAGCTTCACCAAAAACATTTATAGCAAAGGCGTAAAACAGTTGCGAACGTGATTGCCATAAAGTGGAGATAATGAGGAGATATTGATGAAAATAATACACGATTAGTTAAAAATCTGCTTTTGTCCTAACTGTAAAAACAGACGCACGCACGCTTTCACACACACGCTTTCACACTTATATTATTCACACATTATTCATACTGTGTATTAATATTTTATTTCTCCATTTTAGGTTTAATGTTTCTTGGCCGTAGTGTTCGACACAAAGCCTGGTTTTGTTTTAATCATAGTTTCTTTTTTTATATTTAGATTATCCTCTTTTGGATTATTTTAGAAATTTGTTTTTTTTCTTCTTTCATTTTTCTCTAATTTTACCGGTAATTAATTATACTTACAATTAAATATTTAAAAAAGAATCAGTTTGGATTTAATTGTTGTTTGAATGAAAGTATAACACCTGTGCCAGCGCCTTTTAAACACATACACACACACACACACACACACACACACACACACACACACACACACACACACACACACACACACGACTCATTTGATCAATCCATTCCATTCCCAGATTTTACCTAACCAAGTCATATAGAGCGTAGTGTTATGTGTCTATATATAAACCATACGAACTTCATTATCACCGACCACTCAAAGTAGAAGACAGAATTCCCATTATAAATCGAGATAGCCTAAATCTAACGTACTACACGTCGTTCACCGCAGTTATTTTGACTGCCGAGTTTTCTACATTGAACACGTGACGTTACGTTTCAATATGGCGTCACGAACATCAGGTTTTTCGCGTGTTTTTCTAGAATTATGTCGGAGTTGTCCGTCTCTAAACTGAATTTTGTCATGTGCAATTTGTCAAACCATTGCCTTCTGCAGCCAACAGCTAAAATAGTGAATATGCTGAATATGAATGTTATCAGAAATAATAACCTAAATATAAGTGAGAGACAAATGTACTCTACTGTTTCATTATATTTCGTGTACCATTTATAGCTGGATCTTCGAAGGGACAAACAGTTGCTCATTAGCCTGATTCCGGCTGATATATATATATATATATATATATATATATATATATATCTTGTATTTAATGCTTCTTTAAATGGTATTGTTATTATTAAAAGAGATTGTTGACAAAGGAGAAGAGATAACAAATTATTTAGATACTGAATTATTTTGCCACATCTGTGTATTATATATATATATATATATATATATATATATATATATATATAATATATATATATATAAGTGTGTGTGTGCGTGCGTGTGCTTGAATGTGTGTGTGTGTTTATGGGGTGTGTGTGTATGTGTGTGTGTGCGTGAGAGAGAGAGAGATCAATATGGATGAATGACTGTAAATATATCTTATTGCATCAGTAGCCGTGTCAAAAAAAAAAAATATATATATATATATATATATATATATATATATATATATATATATATATATATATATATATATATATATATATATATATAACAATATACATCCTTATAACATGGAAATGACGACACACACACACGCGATAGTATGTGTCATCAGCAGTTGATGACGCTTGGTTTCGTGAACAATACAGATTCGTCATCGTATTCGGCGCGAGAACTGCGCCATTGGCTGTCGCCAAAGCGGAAAGGCATTTATCACTTCCCGTAATGAAAACGATTTCCGGAAAACAACCGCACGCGAGTGGAGGGCGGTGGCTGAAAATGTCAAGGTCATCGCGCCATAATTGATGTCGCGGTTAGACAGGTAAATCGTGGCAACTCGACGTTGTCCGAGCGCGTTCCAACGACAAGGATGGAGATATATTAATAATGGCCGGATTACTGAGTTTGGCACGGAGATTCGATTAGCTCTGGCCCATCTACATTTCTATATCTGACATAAATGTCCATCCTCTGCGGCATGGGCGCCTCCGTGGTCTAGCGGTAGTGTGTTCGACTACAGATCACTACCACCCGTGTTCGAATCTTGGCGTCGGCATATCTGAAGGTTGTTTCGTCTTTCACTTCGTCCCATTACCTTCGGATGTCGCTCGGCCCATTTAGCCTACCTTGTGCACAAAAGTGGCCGTAAAACGTCAATCAACAACAACCATTCTCTGCGGCTAGAAGGAATACAAACTACAAGAGTTGCCTAATTAAACCAAAATACATTCCAGTTCCAATTCGGGTGAATTATCGGCAACCGACTCAGGACCACTGACTGATCCACCCGAAGATAAATGTCGGGGATCTGTCTGATTGATGAATTACAACAGTGGCACTGTTCTCGGACATAATACAGTGATGGACAAAAGGATCAGACACAATTGATGCTTTATACGACTTCTTGAGCTAACGTCAGTTTATGGGGTAGAGCATTATATACGTACGGTAGCAAGTATGAAATAGATACTTTTACTATCAAATGTAGAATTATAAGGGCTAAATGAGCTCAGGAATATCCATGCAAAATGTGCAGAAGTGAAGAACGAAGCATTCTTCAGAAATGGCTAGGTCTCGGTTTGGACACAGAAATGGCCAACCAATCTACCAGTTAGCTCATGGAAACGATCGACTCACGTTGATTATTAAAACTGCAAAGATGCCACCAAATAGAATTATCCTAGAAGTTTATTTGCAAACTAATATTTTGTAATATTTGTTAAACAACGAAGTGAAGTCAAAAAACATATTCGAATTTGTACAGTAAACGTACACAAAAACGTAGCTTATAAAAGCCTACCAGCTAAATTAGTTTGGTTGTTTCTATATTAATGATATGATTGTAAACGTTTGGTCATGACTGGATACGACTCGACTAATGATGTATTATTAGACGACGATACATTCACTTCACCCGCGGCTCTGCTCCGGAATCGTTCCGTATTAGGTTACAGCGAGAGCTTAGATGATCGTGACGTCAAATATTGCCCTGTTTAGCTAAGCCGTCATCCGGCAGAATACTGATGACGATGACAATTATAGCATCGATTCTATTTATACAGCCTCACTGACTGACTGACTGACAACAACGAAGGATGGAATTGGTGCCAGGGCAATGGTTGGGCTTGACCCGCGGACAATAGGCTGACGCGTCAATCTGACGCGCATTTTGTCCTCGTCCGTAAGGGCCACGAAGAAGACTGCTCGTGACAATCAACATGCCTCTCGGCAATTTTACATTTATCGGATTCTAAAATCATGTTATGGTGATGGAGGTTTCCAACCAATCAACCATTGGCCGAATGTTGTGTGACGTTTATGAAACGTTAGATAAACCAAATGTTAATATACCATATTGGATTTATGCTAACCATTATTTGAGTATATTGTTCACTCCTGACCAATCCATTTATATTTTATGGTATAATTGTAACTCGAAGTCGGAAACTCTGGTTAGGTTTTGGCTGAGATGAAGTATCTGATATAGTTTACCTTGCTTACCTGACACATATGACACGATGACGTATGTTAGGTGTTGGCTGAGGTAAGGTACCTGATATAGTTTACCTTGCTTACCTATCACATATGACACGATGACGTATGTTAGGTGTTGGCTGAGGTAAGGTACCTGATATAGTTTACCTTGCTTACTTGACACATATGACACGATGACGTATGTTAGGTGTTGGCTGAGGTAAGGTACCTGGTATAGTTTACCTTGCTCACATATGACGCGAGGACGAATGTTAAGTCTTGGATGAGGTAAGGTAGCTGATATAGTTTATCTTGCTTACCTGGCATAAATGAAACGGGGACATATAGGAGATGAGTTGCTGCTTGTAGGTATAAGAGCGATTGATGTTAAAATGTTTACTGTTGAATAAAATATCCTACACACAAGATTAGGCTAGCGAATATTACTGTGATGACGGATTTAGTCAATAAAAGACAACGCTTTAATCCTTTGCTGATATATGAGACAGGATGACAGATTTACCATATACCGACAGTAGTATGAAAATCGTGTTTGTAGCCATTGTCTCTCAAACTTATGGGAATGAGTTGTTTAGGGGGAAGATATGTACTGATGGATGAAACATCCAACCTACACAGCGGATACAAACCGACGATCAATAGTACAATACGTTACCCATACCCAACACCTACACTGGTTGACCTTTATTCATATCCCATTGATATGTTGATTAAACACACAATAGAAACTATCGACAGATGACAACAAAAATAGACCTCGTAATCTGGTTTGAGGGCTCATCGGAACGGCATTCATTCTGGGAAAAAAGGGAATGTCAAATGCTACAGCCATGACGAAATCTGTTTTCCTTCGTTATGAACCCGTCTGGACATCTTGACACCAGGAGGCGCTAGTGTCTTAGGACAGAAAGATGTACAATAACACCATTAGGTTTCCATATGTTGCCGAGTTATCGCATTATTAGTTGTCCTTTTGCGGAAAATCTGATTGCTGAAAATGCCGGATGAGTAAGTCATTGACGCCCAATATTCAGTATTGCGAACCTCATGAATAACAAATGAATATCGTCTTGTTCAAACAAATGAAACCTGCAGCAACCGCTATGGATGATCTTATAGTGACGATGTTATCATAAAAATCAAGGAATTGATACAAAAGGACAATATCTATCTATCTATCTATCTATCTATCTATCTATCTATCTATCAATATATATATCTATCTATCTAGCTATCTAGCTATCTACCACGCGCACGCATACATAGGCACCCACGCAAGCAGGCACGCACACACACACACACACACATAACTTTGAATGCATGGGTTCTGCTGCATGCATAAAAACTGAAATATTGAAGAATAGCACAGCTTTGATTCCTCCGATACTGTCCTTCATTGATATATATATATATTTCGATGCCGTCTTACCACTTTTGCTATCTGTGTAAGCACTTACCTATAAGTGCTCCTGTAAATAATGAGGCCGCTATCTCCCCTTAGATAAGACCTGAACAACGATCCCACTTAGTCTAAGGACTGAGCATAAAACTAACGAAGCCCGGAGCGCGGAGGGGGGGGGGAGGGGATAATCCGCCACATCGTATCGGGATAGAGAAAAAGTGGCCGCCGAGAATAGGAACGGGAAATGCAGAAATCCTGTCTTTCCATTCCACAGAGAGTGGCCGTAATTTTATCCACCATGAACACCGGCGCAGATGATGCTGACGGAGTCACCGGTGACAGCGGTGACAGATGATCGGGGATGGGTAGGGCTTCATCATTCAGTGGCGATGATAGCGATGTGTATTCCGACGTCCCCGAGGCGGAAACGCGCGCATGGTCTCCTGATGATATTACCACGCGAGCGTCTAATCTCTTTATCAATATTCTAGACGGCCTGTTCGCGGTAGATGTCGTCGTGGAGCGGCCGTGCCGCGGCGAGAGGTCGAATGTCGGGGGAAAAATACCCGGCGGGAAATCCCAGCCGCTGCTGGTTCGGGTGGCCATTACCTTTGTTTACTTCCGTTTGACGCGCTAACAATCAGTCCGTGCCGGGGATTGGTAGGCTCCTCAGGTGGAATTGGATCAACGGCGAGGGTTGCATCAAATCGATTGCAAGGATGCCAAACGTACGCTCGAGTGAAAGGACTTATTTCCAACATCCAAATAAATATCATACAGGTGTACCATACCTTGTTCGTGGGCCCCTCAGCGGTCTAGCGGTAGCGCGTTGGGCCATAGATCACTATCCCCCGTGTTCGAATCCCGGCGTGGGCATATCTGAAGGTTGTTTCATCCTTGACTTCGCTTCATTACCTTTGGAGGCCGCTCGGCCCATTTAGCCTACCATGTGCACAAAAGTGGCCGTAAAACACCAATCATCATCATCATCATCATACCTTGTTCGTAATGTAGCATATTGGAGGGAGCCGTATGGTTATATTACGGCGTCATTTTAAATGAACATAAATACCACATTTTATCAATGTGACCGTTTGTTGTGTTAAATATTAGTCGCTATGCTTCTGAACAGATCCTGGAATTGATCAAAGTAGCATCAGTCTAAATTGGATAAGGTATCGTATAATGTATTCCAAACAATTGGATGAATGCAGTTTGCTATAACGGAGATTAATTCGGACATCGTAATTAATGCAGACTGATTCAATAATTGAGTGTTTATTTGAATATAGCATAATCAGTGACAATATGAAAATCAATATCTGTAATATATCGACAAATTATAAATACCCACAGCTTCGTGTATCTCACACTTGGATTAAGGCGTACATGATTGTAGAAATAGTACGCTTTAATACACGATTTGTCACTTCGCATCAACCACATATCAAGATAATTATCAGGGACGGTCGTTCAGGCAGAGAAAGGAGATATCAGCGAGTTGTTTGATGTCATAACAATAGATAGACAATAGTGTCTATATCAAAGCGTAATATATGTTCTGCTTAGTCTATGGCATGCACTGAGACGATTATCTTACCTACATGGAGTATATATTCTGACATTTGAGATAGGCCTCATTCTCCGGAAGTGTGGCGTTCCGTGTGAACAACATAATATGTTGTTGACATTCACATGAGTGGATTTTGCCATTTATCTCTTGCTTATATATAAGTAGCGACACGAAAGAAACAAAGAGGACTGGAATAAACCGGTAACATACGTCAGCGCTGGACAGCAAATAAATAACTCGCAGCTGGGTTATAATGAGCAAATAAAGAAAGAACAACGAACACCATTAAAGTGATCGTCTAACAGCTGATACAGTCATGTACATTAATAAAGCATGACTATTTTAAACCCCATTTTTATTGGTCCTTTGTCAATAATACGACATCCTTTTAATCTCGTACGTCCATGCAGATATATTTTGATACCTAGATACACGCGGAAAGTAACTGTACTTCATCTAGACAGATCTACAGTCGATCCGTCCTAAGCTTATTCATGGCTGGATGCAGCTAATTTACGCGGTGACGGAATTTAAATAAAGCGGCTCTAATATCCAAGAAAATGCTAATCGAAGTATTAGCAACAGTCAAAATCGTCTGCAAAACAAAACCTTGCCCAAATCAGTCAAAATCTATCATAGTAAAATAAAAGATGACGTAACTTTCATTGCCCAATTTCTCATCGGGCAAATGTGAAACAGATAAAAGGCCGTAACGGTGACAAATGGCTCAGAAAATCAGAGACACAACACCTGGATGTATTCTAATCAGATACGGATCAATATCGTTGACTGGCATGAACTGTGAAACACTGAGGACATTTTCGACTCGGCGAGGTAGCTATTCCACAGTATCTGGTTAAATACAATTAATAACATCATTTTATATATAACTATGAACAGCAAGAACAGTGAATTGTGTCTTTTTTTCTTAACGAGAAAATAATTAATATTTGCGATCTAGTTTCGATCAAGCTTATCTATTTTATTTCTTCGTTGTCCGTTGAAAAGATGCAGTTATCCAACCGATCTCAAACCTATTGACTTTTCCATTAAGCAGATGCTAAATACGGATCAAGGCCAATGTCATCTTTTGCAACGAACCGATTTCAATGGAAGATTCGCATTTAGGGCTAGCGGGCAATTTGCGTGGGACGGTATAAGTGTTCGCGTCATCAGAGCATCACCGCCAAAAACAAAAGCCCAGCCCACATCAAATGCGGACGAGGTCAGAGTGGAGAAAGACCTGGTTTTGGCACATCGCCTCTTGGAGCATTTGACCTTTCACACGACGCGTCAGGTCTCGCCTGATTCGGACATGATGAATGACATTGTCAATGGCGTGAAACCTGAACGCCGAAGATTGCCACCCGCATGAATTACTGCATTGACAGCGGAGCAAATATCAGGTCCGTGAGTAAACTTTGTCCGAAGAGGCTGTCAGTTCGGACTAGGAAGGCAACCCCTCATTGCACGTCTTTCTCCGTGATAGACAACTTTGATCTATCGATCTGTCTCCGGTATATTAGACGTGGCTCACTCGGACTGAGAAATAAGCTTTACCGAGTAACATAGTATACTAACCGATTATCTTGATCATACTGATGTTTATTATGAGGAGGTGCACATACACACACACACACACACACACATACACATACAAACACATACACACACACACACACACACACAAACACACACACACACACACACACACACACATGCATACATACATACATTGCTACTTTGTTTTTATTTTAGTTTAACCGCTTTAGTGAGTCCATACTGTGTTAGTGTACATTCTCTTTGTTATGAACAAACTGTAATGTTGTTAACACGCTGAGGCTATATATAGGGCTTGAATTTCACTTAGGTTAGAGAAGAACTTCGACGCCAGACCAGTCGGACGTGTATTGATACATGGTTCATATAGGTAGGATTTATTCAGTTATTCGAACCCAGAATAAAGCTGAGGTCAGCATCCGAGGTGTCGAAATGCTTTATATACAGGTTTCTTTTGGACCACAGAAAATTATTGTTGAATGTAAACTGTGGTGTCAAAATAGTTTATGATATGTATGTAGCAAGTCACCATTGAACCACACGCACGTGTTGTTTGTTATGAGCTGTGGTATCAAATGTATGTTTTTTACATGCTTCCGCTTTTTGTACGTAGCCTGCATGTAGCCGCTTTCCTGTGGGCGTGACATATTTGTCGCGTACGAAAAGCGAATTAGATGGTTCCCACAGGCTGATGAGTAGACCAGACACATGCTTAGGTATACGCACACATCTATCAATATGTGGAGGTATGGAACATTTTATTTTTAGATTAATGTATGTATAGTTGTATTTAGATTTATGGAGGTAGGTTTCGAAGGATGTTTAGATATGTTGATGCTCTATGCCTGTTGCCTCTTACTATGTACCCTAAAACACGGGCACGCGCACGCACGGGCACACGCGTACACGCGCACACACGTACACGCGCACACACGTACACGCGCACACACGTACACGCGCACACACGTACACGCGCACACACGTACACGCGCACACACGTACACGCGCACACACGTACACACGTACACACGTACACACACGTATACACACGTATACACACGTACATACACGTATATACACGTACATACACGTACATACACGTACATACGTACGTACATACACGTACATACGTACGTACATACACGTACATACGTACGTACATACGTACGTACGTACGTACGTACGTACGTACGTACGTACATACATACACGTACATACATACACGTACATACATACATACATACATACATACATACATACATACATACACGTACATACATACATACACGTACATACATACATACATACACGTACATACATACATACATACATACATACATACATAACACACGTACATACACATACATACACACATACATACATACACGTACATACACACATACATACATACACGTACATACATACATACATACATATACACATTCTCTCTCCCCACAAACACATACACACACACATATACATACACATACCATCTTTCCCCACACACGCATGCATATATATATATATATATATATATATATATATATATATACATTGAAGTTCGTTTATAAAGATTTATAATCCACCTTCAAATATTGATGTTCATATTATGTTGAGGTACTGTTGATTATATATATATATATATATATATATATATATATATATATATATATATAGGGCCCATTTAGCCTACTATGTGCACAAAAAGTGGCGTAAAACACCAATCATCTTATATATATATATATATATATATATATATATATATATATATATATATATAATGTTCTCAATGTCCGCTCTTAAAGTATTATAAGTACACCTGACTAGGGAATCGTTCTATTGTCTTGCATTTCTAACAGTGGGATAGGCTTCATTTAAAACAATTGTTGTCTATAATTCTCGCTTGTGGTAATTGGGAGTGTAATAAGGATTTAAAGTCCATGCATTCCACCTTATGAAATCAAAGTTCTGATGAATTATCCACAGGTTGGATTACATTTACTGTCAAAATAGTCCTTCCTCCCACCCAGGGGGGAACTCCTCGGCTCGACTGGTTGGGTAATTAACTACGGACATATGACATCTGGGATCAACACCAGACCGGGCTGTGTTTGAAGAGTGTTTCATTATTCAGTTCGTTTTATTACCTTTGGAGTCTACCGGTAGCATGTTGGACCATAGATCACTGCCACCCGTATTCGAATCTTGGTGCGGGCATATCTGAAGGCTGTTTCATCTTTGACTTCGCTTCATTACATTTGAAGGTCGCTCGGTCCATTTAGCCTATCTTGTGCACAAAAGTGGCCGTAAAACATCAATCATCATACCTTTGGAGTAGGATTATGCTATTGAACCTGCGGCTTTGCACAAAGGTGGCCTCAAAACAACAACATGTGTATAAACATACACCAATATTTAGAACGAAGAAGAAGCGATTAATTGAGATTGTATTACAGGATTTGAAACGACATTTATCGAAGTGGTTTTTGCAAGGACAAACCAAGAATACTTATAGCATAGCCAATCTCACAGTTGTAAGCCGAAAACAAACTCAACGCCATCTATCGACCAGTGATTGCATCACATTCGTTATCGAAGCCACTTACTCGACGCACGCAGGAGAATGCCGGTAAAGGGGCCATTCATTTGATACGAAGTCCCCCCCCCCGAGACTGCAACTCTGTCGCAGCACGCAGTCATAATGAGGAAGGACCGACTTGGCATACGTGGAGGCTAAATGTCACCGAGATTAGTCTTTGTTATCCACTAGACGGTGCCATGTATCGGCGCTGACGTTTTAAGATGAGACTTCTCGTCCAGTTCGAAACCGGCGGCCTACTGTTAATAGTCGCAGTCGAATTAAAACGAAAACAAAGAGCCCATCGGAACAATTGGACTGGGCCGGCTGAAGTGATAGGATACGTAAGTTTTATAGAGGCTCTGACGCCTCGTGAATGAAGGCCACACTTTCCCGTAAAAGGCGAGATAGGCAAGGGACTAGTATGAATTAGCCAGGAAGAGGCGGAATATTTTCTCATAAACAAATCATCATCCAATTGCTTCGTGGGGTAGCTCGCTACCGGCATGCGCATCATCAAGAACATATCCGTTACAACTTTACAGGAACATACCAAAAAACGGCTCGTATTATCGTAGCAGCGGATATGATGGCAGCACGTTTTACGTCACGAAAATCTACCATTATCTTCGATTAATTAAGAACATCGCACAATGGGGGTTCAACGCCGGGTAAATCCAATGCCTTTTCGGTGGACAAACGGCTCCTAGCCACGTATATAACTCGAATGTGATAAAATCGGATCCGTAATTATGCGCTCTATCTAATAAAGTGCAGGCGAAGTAAAATCTAACCATCTCGTTCCTTTGCGGCTCCATTACGACGATGGTACTCGCGTACATAAAAACAAATGGAATTGCCCTTTCCAGGATAGCAGAAATGGTCGTCGGATTTAGTCAAAACCGTTCTCGACGCACCAACTCATTACTGGCACGATTATGGCCGGTTTAACACATTGCGTACCACGCCACGACTACTCATCTGTCAGAATATTTTTGTTTAATTCTTTATTGTAATCCAGTAACTGATCATGACGTTAGGGGCGAAGTTAGAGAAGAAACATCCCCCATACATATCAGGGCGTTGTTTGTCAACGTTGCTACCATTTATACTATGGGGACGCCCGCCACTACTCCTTTAAAACACACACATACACACACACACACACACACACACGCGCACACACGCACGCACACACACACATGCACACACACGCATATATATATATATATATATATATATATATATATACAGATAGATAGATGGATAGATAGATAAATAGATAGATAGGTAGAACAATTATACACAGTGTGCAGTTTCATCTACTGCAAACTATACTAACCTCAAATAAACGACTCGTTATTAAAAAATCCTACTTTCTCGTATTAAGATATGATTAGTGACTCGTAAGATTAAATGTAAATGCTTTCGTATTTATTTACATCACATAACTTATTTCTGATCAATGGTTTGTTTGCTCCACCGGCAAGTATCCGCACACCTACTTCAGTTGATGAGTTGTTTAGTGCGTGAGTGAGTGAGTGGGTGAGTAACTGAATCATTCGGTTTAAAAAGAGCCACACCAGCGCGTAAAAGACCCGCAAAACTACTAAAAATGATTAGTGGCTGAGTGGTTGAGTAAGTGAGTAAGTGAGAGTGAGTGAGTGAGTGAGTGAGTAACTGAATAATTCGGCTTTGGTAACGACACATCGGCCAGTAAAAGGTCATTTGAGGTCGTCGTCTTTTTAATAGTCTCTTACGAAACGCAGGACAATACCAGACCCCTTTAGTAAGCCTCAAACCTCCGGGGGTTCTATTAGTGTAAGCTGCCGAATCCGATATTGTTCGACGTTGGTGCTAATAGCATGTTGTGCATTAGGCTTTATGCCACAGAAAACCCGCCATATTCTAAAGGTGCGGTTACCCGAAGTGCATTTAGAAGGAAGCAATATCTAATACGGACGGATTCTCCACAAAATTCAATGCTGTTCTTATAACGGATATATGCCGTCGGAGCGACTCCATATCCCCTAAGCACAGGCATGAGCAGGATTCGAAACTATAACAGGGAAGTTTGTACCACAGCGCTATAACGACTGCGCCATCGGAACGCCCCAGATCCAGTCGACTCAGGCGGCATAAACATCGAACTGATCTCTCCATTTTCTAAACATTGACAACCTTTAACCCGTTATTGGGTCAGATATTATTGTTTAGACACTTCTAACTGATTCTTCACGCTCGAGGCTTCTTCAGCCCGCTAATGGCCGGATCCACTTCAGGGTATCTCAGTTCAGAGGGGATTATGACCAGGCTAGACTACAAAGATCCGATTACCTCTTTTCTTGTTTATTGTGCCGCATAAAAATGCCACGTAATCCTCATTTCTATATGCCACCTTTGGCATGGCTCCATAAGAGCGTACATCAAGGTTAAGCCAAATAGGTAAATAATTTCACTTCATGTTATAGCTCTGGAAATTATTTGCAAATATTTATTGATTAAATCGATTCTTGGTCTATTTTCCTCTTTCTCCGGAATATCAATTCCTTATTAAGACTGTGGATGAAATTAATTATGTCCGTTTTATTTTTAAAGTTAATAGAAGTATTATTTATTCAACGTCAAGATAGTAAGGACGTGGATAATAGAATTGTGCGTGCGCAGAAATTCAAATCCCGAGCAACAATCGGATCCCATATAAGGCATCGTCGTGAACATTCGGTTCGGTCCGTTTTCACTCGGCAATTTCCGCGGAGAGATTTGCGTACTGACGTCATAAAAATGTGCTCGTTTTGCTACAGTTTTGCTTTGTTAAGTGTGTAACATCACCATAATCAGTTGGTCGAAATTGAACCATTTAAACTCAAAATTATTACATTTCTACTCCACAACACACGTATTTTGTGCATTTAAGCAACAGAGCGACTAGTAATGCCAATAAACAGCACTGCTATTGGAATCATTCGAAAAAGCTTTTGGTCACCAAATAATTGCTTTAAATCTTAAACCAACAGTTCTCGGTGTACGAGCCGATTGCTGTTCCACTTGTAACTCGACATTAACAGTTACTGCTACATTACCATGCCTGGTATATAAATACCTGATACTGCCTGTGGCTCTGTTTTATATACATATACGTTCAAATTTATATTGATTTTTAATCAATCGGTTAGTAAACACCTATTTAATACGGGTTAACGTATTGACAGTAAACAGTAGTTTAAGATGAGGCCAGCATCATTCGTCATTCGTTGATTGCTATCAGGCTGATCCACAGATATCGAACGTATTTGTTTAAATACGACTAAAGAAATGCATATGGTACAACAATTGAATCGAACATTGTAAGGTTAACATAATATTTCCATAGTTTAAATCTCTCTTGATGGATGGTAACTTGATGAGATTTAGTTATCGTTGTTGGGATCTGTCTCTCTCTCTCTCTCTCGTCTCTCTGTCTCTCTCTCTCTTTCTCTTTCTCTCTCTCTCTCTAGCTATATATATATATATATATATATATATATATATATCATCATCCCTCCTACACATACTCACACACGCACATACCCACGCAAGCACACACACACATACACAAACACACACGCGCACGCACACAAACACACACAAAAGTACACACACAAACACACACACACACAAACACACACACACACAGGAGAGAGAGGGAGAGAGAGATAGAGAGAGAGAGACCCCAACAACGATAACTGGATCTCATCAAGTTACCATGCATCAACAAGAAACAAGTCAGCGCCGGAAGTTGGTCGACTTATTATCTTACCTTATCTACAGCCGTGTGCTTCAGTCGAACTCCTCATAGGTTTATCCCGTCACGAGACGAGTATGTTCCCAAAATGGAACAAGATCTTCCCGGGTTATCTCTCTCACTAATCCTATAACGAGATAGACGAAATACTCGCTGCGTGCGTGCGTGCGTGCGTGCGTGCGTGGCATCGATTTCTGATGACAACAAGAACAAAGTCAGTTAAGGAAGCCACGTTTGCTCATGCCACGCGAATCACCGGACTCTGCTGCGATGAATGTCCACTTCTGGAGCGCGCCTCTCTACGTCTATAAGTAGACGCGAGCTGTGGTGCTAGTTCGGGTGGGGCGGGGGGGGGGTTCTCCGAATAACTCGCTCGCTGCCAAGTGGCTCACTCTAACGGGCTATGGGAGGGGATTGGCTCAAAGCTAGCGGGATGTTTGGCTCTCGGGTCATATCAACCCGTCAACATCGGTCGCAGTTCTCAGCAAGTTCTGATGGCGAATCACGTGTGAGGGCTACAGCTGGCTTCCGATTGGAACAATCAAGAGAACCTAAACCACCAGCACCTCGACTTATCTCGGTGATGCCGTCATGAGGAAATTAGCACCTGGTAATGTTGATTACGACAATTCTACTGTCCGCATCCCTCCCCCTCCCTCATCTTAAAGTAATCGGTGTATAGGAATACCTGATGTTATTATATCACCGCTTAGGTTTGTTTCCAGGGAAGATTGACGGGACAAGTGAGGCTTGTTGACAAGCAATTACCGGTTGGAGTCGTTTCCTGCGATCGGTATGTGCATTACCGGGCCTTCTTCTGGAGTAGTATATACACCTACAGAATCAAGCTAGAAGACACGAACGCGCGCTCGCACAAAAACACACACACACACACAAATATAGTCCGTGGCTGTAATCCCATTTCCGTACACACGAGTATTATACAATAAGAGAGCACATATTTGAACTACGTTTGAAGATCCGAAACAAATACGTCATCATTGCGCACAGCACCATCTCACCCACCCATCACCCACCCCCAGCAGCAAATCACTTTCTCACCCCACCCCCAAATACAGCGAGATAGTACTTCTCATGAAAGGCTTCCCCCCACCCATCGCCATTACGTGACAGGCTATGGACATTGGAAATACCACGGCGTTGTCACTGACATAGATTTACTCTACTCGTACCCGGTGACATCGTACATACACTCACCGTAATGCATCCCTGTAATGCATTTGTGCCTTAATCTACTCGTTTGAAATCGAGTTTCGTGCTGCGCCTAGCGTCGTGGTGCCGTGACTGATAAGTTCAATATGACAACTGGGGACCCGATAGGGGGAGTTGTTAATGGACCAAGGATTATTCGGTAATTAGATATTGGCCGGCCGTTGTTGCCGGAGTACGTATCAACCTCGAACCTTTTATCAATGGGGTTTTTAAGCTCAGTGATTCCTGGTCGCGTAGGTGATTCAAGCAAAGAAAGGGACCTTGAAGCGTGGACTATTTACATTTGGAGCTAAGCTTTCTCCATCTTCAGTACTACTCTTATTGTCATACAGCTATAATGATAATAATAATAATAAATAATAATAATAATAGGATTTTATATAGGGCCTTATTCAACTTGAATTGCTGTAAGGCGGTTTAAATTTATAACATAATTAAAACATGTTCTAAGCTCGTACAACACAAAACACATTTATACACAAAGGCTCTGCCTTATGAATATTATAAATTGCCTAATTTAAATATGCGGGTTTTTAAGAACCGTACAGAATATTTCTTTGCTTGCCGCGAGTTTAATCCGATTTGGCAACTAACTCCACAGTCTGGGAGCTGAGGCTCGGGGAGATTTCTGTCCGCACGTTAGTGTTTGATTTTGTTTCCGTCAAAAGCGGGATATTCGGAGGAAATCTGGTTGTCCATTCTCGTTACTGAGAGCAACCGTAGTTCTTCTCTGAATATTTCTTGTCTGGAAATCCATTTCTGGTTCGGCATAATCGAAACAACTATCACGATATTAGTACATGCAGACACACCCATGCATATGTGGGTTTACACTCACGACACTTACCAGCAAGAGAGAGAGAGAGAGAGAGGCGTATAGACAATGTCATTTTTACATGTTCATTATGAATCAGAGATGCCTAACTATGTGTCAGAATGACAACAATAGATATTGTTTATTGTCGCTAATGACTGATAGTTTACCGATGTAGAAGCGTTCGTTTGATTGACGTACATTGACGTTTCAATGACGTATATATCAGAGTTCATGACAGGTTCAAATACATAGGTAACCAGGAAGGTTGCGTACACCTAAATAAGCACACACAAATCGTCATAAATGGGGGGATTTACAGAGTGGACTGGGTAAATGTTGGTGCTTTACTTCCAGTTTCCGAGCGGCTGATTGGCTAAATAGGCCCACGTACTAACGAAATTAATGAGGCGAAGTGAAAGATGAAACACCCTTCGCTCATAGACGAATTGGAGTCCGAAGCCCTACTAGACGTCTGTGCTGAAAAGCGCTACCAATTAGGCCGTGGAACGTTCCCCGCATGGACTGTGGGGCTGTATTTTGTGTTAATTTAAAAACGCCACACGTGATTATCTTATGTGGAATACGGGGTCTTTGTTGTTGGTCAGTTTGCCTAGTTGAAGGGAAGATAGGGGATTCCAACTATTAATTGACAATTGTAGATGAACGCGAAATGTTACTTTAGGAACACTTTTGGGTAGAAGCCGGGCTAAATGGAACAAACGAATTCCAATGGTAATGAGGCGATGGGAAACACGAAAAGACAATTGCCTCAAAGCACACACGCACACACTCACACACACACGCACACATACACACACACACACACACACACACACACACACACACACACATACATACATATATATATATATGTAATATATATCACTACATATATATATATATATAATTCTACTCTCCCCACAAAGTAATACTTACACATTCTATATAATACAATTCATGTAATGTGTAACTGATATGCGGTTGAAATAAAATAATTGTTAACATGGTATATAAAATATATAATTTTTCGTTTCGTTGAAATTTTCAAATCCCCCTTCGAACTTATACAAAAATGTTAACAACTAATAACCAGTATGAGCCGATTTAGTATGCTGACATCTATATATATATATATATATATATATATATATATATATATATATATATATTATTCCAACGTAATCATCACGAGAAGGTAATACTCTGATGCAAATGTCTATTATAAATAAATGTTCATGTAAATGTGTAACTGATATGCGGTTGAAATAAAATAATTGCTTAATATGGTTTTAAAATATATAAGTTTGTGCGGTTTCGTTGAACATTGTTCTATCCACTACTCGAACGCTATGCAATAGATGTTAACAACTAACTAACCAAAACACGTATCTGATGCCGAGTTTAGTATGCTCGACATCGAAGATGTAGTAAACTAAAGCCTTCATACTTCGGCTTGGAACTTGATAAACCTGTTCAGATGACGCATAAGCCAAACATTGGAATAACTTCGTTTCGGGCTGAGGCGTGCGCACGACGTCAACGGTAGGAGGAAATCACACGCTAAGTGTTCAACAGGCTCACGCTCAACATGTAACAAACAGCTATTTACAGCAATTAGGTTAGTAATGCCACAGGCTTATCATGTCTCAACCCAGCCCATTTTGTGGCTTCACCCAGAGAATAGAAGGACTGCAGCATTACTGGAACAGGTAGAATTTGGTAAATGGCTTATTAATAGTTTTATAATATATATATAAAAACACATAATATATATATATATATATATATATATATATATATATATATAGATGGATGGATGAATGTTGTTTAACGACACATCGGCACAATTTAGGCCATTCAGTGTCCTAAAGAATTGAAATAATATATATATATATATATATATATATATATATATAACACAAGTAAAACTGCTCTTAATGCCATCTGTCGGAACTTGCTGAAAATGGCGGTTACGGGCAGGTGGAGCTACAAGACAGGTTGAACCCCGGGCACATAATTAAAAATGGAATTTCCACTGACTGAACAACATAGAGAACATGCTATTGATTTTTATTCATGCATACACATACATTATACAATTTGCACGTATATCTAATATATATATATATATATATATATATATATATATATATATATATAAATTACATAAATAAGTGATTTGTCTTGTTTTGCTTTGGTGACGAATTCATCCTGATTGTGACACTCATATCATGTAGGTCCATGACGCGATCCAGGAATGTCCCATTGCCAGTATACAGAGTAAACGTTCTTAATTCTTGTATGAATTATTGCGCCTTGTCAAGTGATGGAGGTGGTTGTGACTCTGTTGATGATGATTTACTATCACTATTATCACTTTCACTAGCTGTGCAATATACGTTCGTGTGTGTGTGTGTTTTCAATGTGTGCACGCGAGCATGTGTGTGCGCGTATGTGCTTAGCGTGTGTATAATTGTATAATTATATAATTGTCTTCAAGATGCGCACTGTACTTCTGACATTCTCCTCTTCAGCTCTGTGCTAGCTTTATTTTATGGTGTATAACTGTATATTGCTCATAACTGTATATTGATTAATATTGATGATTTAAAAAATATACATTACTAAATAAATTAAGAAAAAGAACTTCACAGTAAATCACGTCGACAGAACTTCGACACCAATAAGCCGAGTGTCAATTGACAGAATACACCAAGTTGTCAATCTGCCGTTTACATATGAAGATCTGACTTGCGATAATAAGCTTCCGAATGTATCCTCGAACCAGCCACATGTTTGTTGTCGTTGATCTTGTTGTACTTGGTTTCGTGTTTTTTTTTTTAAATCCCTGTTTGATGTAGTATTAGCGGAGTAAAGGAGTAGCTTGTTAGGAGATAGCCCATAGCTAGCTAATGGGATCGCGTGCGATGCGCTCGTTTCGATGTACTACCACCGGGAGCCATTATAAATGTTCAGCTATCGAGAGACCGTAGACGGTGTACTAGTGGCGCCATCTGCGCACGCGCTTCGGGTCGCCGATTCCACGAAAACTGTAACAATTGCGAAGTTTCCCCAATTTCCTGGCAACTTAAACCTCATAGCATCTCCTCTGCTTAACGTTTACAAGTCTGCGTTGGAGATATTGTAGCTGTAGATCAATAACCCCCCCCCCCACGCACACACACACAATACCAGAAGACAAATGGAAACGAACTCTGGGAAAGATAGGACTGAGATAGAGAATCTGGCCATAGGCCACCGTTGTTGACGTTGTATAGGGATAAAACTTAGACTTAGATGCAAAGGCATCGCCAGCTAATCAACGTACAACGAGAGAACAATATTCAAAATCCAATTCCCATTATGCAGTCGTGCAACGTGTTTATTCAGCAACAAAAGAGACCGGGGGGGGGGGTGTTAGCTCTAGGCATTTCTGCAGACAATGCCCGTTTGTTGTAATGTTTTGGACAATGGAAATCGGACACCTAGAGAGCTACCTTATATTGGTTGCTATTGATAAGTTACATTGCCACACTTCCATCTTACTCCCCCCAAAATCTCTTTCCTTCGGCAAGAACTCACTCACCCACTCATTCACCCCTAATAATTATATTATCTGACTTTCGGTCGTTTAAAATGTCATTTACAGGAAAATTAACTACACAATCCAATATATATATATACTTGTTTTAGAATGTAGTTATTAAGTAATAAAGTCTAGTCTGATAATTGAGTGAAAATATTATATCACAATCAATTATTTTATCGCCCAAGCTGTATACACTTTGATGAGTGTTATACAATTGGAGTGATATTGTTTATATTTGGCACGTCATATTGATTGCTAAATAACTCTGATAGTGTTGATAGTGTTGACCTATGAACTGTGAAAGTAATCCAGGTCATGATTCGGTAATGTAAGTAATTCTGAATAGAATAATATATATATATATATGTGTGTGTGTGTGTGTGTTCGCACGTGCGTGCGTGCGTGCGTGTGTGTATATCGAATTAAGTACGAAGGGTATTGACTAAATGAGCCAGTGTGTGCTAGAGAAAAGGGAGAGGGGGGACAGGCGAGAGAGAGAGAAACATGGAGATAGATAGAGATACAGACAGACGGACGGACGGACGCACGCACACATCAACACACTCACACACAAATACACATAATTAATGCTAAACATCAGTATAAGAACTGGTATCGGACTTAAATAACTAACTTTATCAACGTAGATTACCTTGATGCTGACAGAACGCTTCGAATGTTGTTATCAGGAGCAGTAATTTAATAAACCAATTCATTTATCAGAGAAATACAAATTAAAAGGTTTTATCGCCCTAGGAAATCAAGCCATTATCGTGACATTAATAATACTAGTTGGTACTTTTAGACAAGCATCAGCGCTCACCTTCAAGGTATTCCCAACTAAAGGAATTATGGTGTCGTTGACGACGAAACCGGTTCTCATCAAGGAACTAGTATAATTTGTTTTAACACAGGACCGAAGATTAACCATTCTTAGTATTCACTTTAATGGGTTGTCAGAAACATTCACCGACAGTTAATTAATGTAGTAATTAGAAATGGCTTCATAACCGAGGTTCTCTCTCTCTGTCTCTCTGTCTCTCTCTCTCTCTCTCTCTCTCTCGAATTCGGTTAGTTCGGGTGCGTGATGCTGAACCTGGTACTTGCTAATTATTCGAAGTTCTCCAATTTCATTGACGTTGATGGTGACCTACTACATTCAGGATCTTCAGCTACAAGTGGTACCTGACATCTAGAAGAACGTATTGGTGTGTGTGTGTGTGTGTGTGTGTGTGTGTGTGTGTGTGTGTGTGTGTAGGGGTGAGTGTCTGTACAAGGAGGTTGGCATTAAATATGATTACCTGTTGCTGGCTCGTTTAGCAGCTACCCATAGTAGATCGAGTTGAATTGGATTGTTTAGACCCGGTACTGGTCGCGTCTGGGACATACGTTCGTGGGACGACTGCCTAGGCTTACATATCCCACAAACATGGCTATCAGCTGGATCCGAACCTACCGCCTGGAAGTTTGCTGAACAATATTTTCACAACCACCCTATGAGAGCAGCCTCTAATAGGAGTGGAGGTGGTGGTGGTAACATTAGCAGTATGGGTAATAGCAGTAGCAACAGAAACCGTAGCATGTGGTAGTAGTAGTAGCTGGAGTAATAGTAGTGGCAGTAATAGTAGTTGCAGTAGTAGTAGTAATAGTAGAAGTAGTAATAGTAGTAGCAGTAGTAGTAACCGTACTGCTCCAAATGGTTTGAAAGGTAGTTTCTCTAAATTACATTTATGTGTTATACTACTTGTACTACCTATAATAATAATAATAATAATAATAATAATAATAATAATAATAACTAATAATAATAAACAAACAAACAAACAAACAAAATAAAACAATCTCAATCAATACATGTTGCTTGTCACTCGTCTCACTGAACGAATTAGGAAATATTTTAGTAAATAATAATTAATAACGCAGAGTACACTTCTAAAGTAATTACTCATAAATTGGGGGCGGGGGGGGGGGTAGGGTCAGTATAAGCTTAATACGAATATATAAGAATCCTTGCGTTGGTGTTACTGTTTACTCTGTGAAAACATATTTCTATATGGAAATAATCTAGCTTATCATGGCTGTGTGTCAGATGACAAAGATGTGTGGTTCTGTGTGTGTATGTGTGTGTGTGTTTGTGTCTCTCTCTCTCTCTCTCTCTCTCTCTCTCTCTCTCTGAGTGTGTGTCTGTGTGTGTGTGTGTGTGTGTGTGTGTGTGTGTGTGTGTGTGTATGGACAATCCTAATATCCCTGGTACTATCAGGTGTAGAACACAACCATCCAACAATAAGGATTAGCTGTATGCTCTCTCTCTCTCCCTCTCTCTGATTATGCATATGTATATGTGTGTGCGTGTGTGCGTGTGTGTGTGCGCGTGTGTGGTCGTGGAATTAATATCATTACTCGGGGCCAATCTTCCTTTTACTGATTGTGGGACATACGCTGCAATTCAATACAGTGATATATAATGTATATATATATATATATATATATATATATATATATATATTTACATTATAATTCACGCTGTTCAAAATCAAATACGTTACGAAGAATCAAGTTCAAGTTCATGGAACTATATTCTAGTAGATTTGAACATTTGACTGAATATCGAGAGGAAGCACACTAACGTTGCTGAAATTGTGTTCAGCACACTAACGTTGCTGAAATTGTGTTCAGCACACTAACGTTGCTGAAATTGTGTTCAGCACACTAACGTTGCTGAAATTGTGCTCAGCACAACACAACAAGCAACGAAAGCAACGAAACATGCCTAACATCACTTATAAAGACCGAAAAACTGGCAAGTGGGTGATGGGCCAAACTAAAGTTATGGACATTATGGAAATAAATAAGAACAGAAAGTGGACATGGGCAGGTCACATCAGCCGTAGAATGGACAATAGATGTAGTACAGCACTGATAGTTTGGACACCCATGGGTGGCAGAAGAAATCGAGGTAGGCAACGAGAAAGGTGGAGAGATGAACTGCAACAGTACTTGGGTAATGTGAACTGCTACACGAGGACAAGAAACCGAGACCTTTGGAGGCAACATGCCAGGGCTTTCGTCCTGCAGTGGACTGATCATGGCTGAAGATGAAACATAATATATCATTCCAAAGTTAGAGATGTTGTTCTTCTTTGCCTAATTTCAGCGTGTAATAATTTCTATCAATTGTTTATTACGAAGAGGTCTACATTAACGAGGTTTTAGAACACACACGGTCTTCACAATACAGGTGACAGATAACCTGGAGCATCGTTCTACTCGTGGAAACCCGAACCATCAGCCTATCGAATGAGAGCTTATTACTAAATATTAAACTAAACTAGAAATATGAACCTTCGGATGACAACCTGAATTGCTAATATGTATAGGATTTAAGCCAAATCATCAACATTGATCCTAGTTGTAACATAGCCATTCTCCAAACTAACCACTCGGATTGATTATTGTAACTGAGTGGTGAATTCTGTCCATCTAATTGCAATAATGGAAATACGAAACATTTACCTCTATGCTGAACCACGAATCATCATTATTCCTGTAAACTCAGCAAAATGTTATCATCAGAGAACTTTTCGGGTTATTTAATTTCCAGAATATGATTTTTCGCTGAAAATAGTACAAAGCGCAGCTTACTAAATGGCATGTTTATGTTAATTACACCGATTTGAGACCGCCATCTATATTAAATCCTAATAAACTCTCTTTAATTTTAAAACACGACTTTTATTCACGCACAATATTGTGTCAGAAATGAATCCTTGAGATTGATTAAGAAACGTAAGGATAATTGCGAAGCTCAAATAGCCGCACTTACCATAAACAAATGCACCTGAGAGGATACAGAATTCAGGTCAATGCGTGATTTGATAATATTGATACAAAAAAACGAAAATACCAAACAAAAACACTACAATGCCGACCTATACATGAACCAATATTGCTTTTGCTAAATGTAGTTTTCGAAAGGGCCTTATTTAGAGAAGGATGAGAGAGGGGGAAGTGGGAGGAAGAAATAGATAGATAGATAGATAGATAGATAGATAGATAGATATATATATATACACAATGTAGATAGATATACAGATAGATAGATATATAGATAGATACACAATATATATATATATATATATATATATATATATATATATATATATATATATATATATATATATAGATAGACAGATAGATAGATAGATATAAATTATATTATATATATATATATATATATATATATATATATATAGAAAAGAGAGAGAGAGAGAGAGATAGATAGCTAGATAGATAGATAGATATATACACAATGTAGATAGATATATAGATAGATAGATATATAGATAGATAGATATATAGATAGATACACAATGTATATATATATATATATATATATATATATTTTTATATATATATATATTATTATATAATATATATATATTTATATATATATATATATATATATATAGATAGATAGATAGATAGATAGATAGATAGATAGATAGATAGATAGATAGATATACATATATATTTTAAAATAAGAGGGAAGGAGGCGGTGAGAGAGAGGGAGAGATAGATAATCACATACACACACACACACACACACACACACACACACACAGAGAGAGAGAGATAAAGAGAGAGGGGGGATATATATTGATACAAAAAACGAAAATACCAAACAAAATACTACAATGCCGGCTATACATGAACCAATATTGCTTTTGTAAATGTGTTTTAGGGCTTATTTAGAAAGGATGAGAGGGGGATGGAGAAGAAATAGATAGATAGATAGATGATAGATAGATAGTATATGGTGAACTGAGATAGATCATAGTAAATAGATATCAGCATATAATATATAATACATTCTCTAATTACTATGTCCCTGAAGAAACGATCCAGAGTTTGAATTCAACAGTTGAGATTCTGTGTAAGTGAACTTATTATACACAGTACACACACACACACACACACACAGAGAGAGAGAGAGAGAGAGAGAGAGAGAGAGAGAGAAATATATATATATATATATATATATATATATATATATATATATATGAGAGAGAGAGAGAGAGAGAGAGAGAGTGAGTGAGTGGGTGAGTGAGAGAATGAGAGTGAGGGAGAGGGAGGGAGGGAGGGATAGAGAGAGGGGAGAGTATGAGAGTATATCATTTATAATAATTCTGGTTAAACTGGTGCTGCAAATATTAAACATTAATTAGAGAAGTACCGTATTTATTGGTGACATTTTAAGGAAAGGTGTTTTTATTGGCAAACTTCTGACAGAAAATCAATCTTCAAGTCAACGATAAACCGGATTTATTTTTGGAAGCCGTCGAATCATTAATCGTCAACTGATTTGCGATAGGTGGTAAATTTTATCTTATGCGATGCCAATCAACTGACTGTGTCCAGAGTTTTCCCACAAATCTCCCAAATTCCCAAAACATACAAACTAAGTGGGACCATCTGATATGGAAAACATCACACCGACTCTGAAATCGAGAGATACAGGCTATTTGTGAGCTGTTTAATTTTTTTTTTACTTGTCAGACTGTATCCAGGCTAACTGGTGGTTTCGGCGTTATGAGTGTACACTCGTGACGTAGTACGGATTAAGTTATAAACTGATGAACTGCATTCAGTCGATGATTGAGTCAAGTTGTTGAGCATCGGCACTGGGTCACCCTTGGTCGAGGGGCGTCATCCTGGGGAATTAAGTCCCACGTACGCAGGTATGATCCGGATTCGAACCCACAATGTGGAGGTTTGCACACTTATTATTGCTCCAACCACTGTGTTCTACCATAACCCTCATAATTGAGGCGATGGCATGAACTTCATTCTACCGTGAAGCGGAGATAGGATATTGTAGAACAAACCTTGGTCCATGAAATAAGTAAGATTAACGTGTTAGACCCTAGAATAAAGCCGATTGTGGCGTTCTTCGCCTTGGAGGTGTTACAACGCGGACGATACTAAATTGTAACTATGTTGCCACACACCCAATATAACTCTCATCGGGATGCAGGAACCTTTTGGCTGAACTAGATCGTCTGACTGTAACAGATCTCTGGCTAAAATAGTTCTCCTGGCTGAAATAGATCTTCTGGCTTAAGTAGATCTGATTGAAATATATCTTCTGGCTGAAATAGATCCTTCTGACCGAAACATATTTTCTGGCTTAAATAGATCTTCTGGCTAAAATAGTTCTGTTTGAAATATATCGTTCTGGCTGAAAAAGATCGTTATGGCTGAAATAGTTATTTATGACTGAAATATATATTGAAATAGATCTTCTGGTTGAACTAGGTTATTTGACTGAAATAGATCTTCTGAAATAGATTTCATATATCTATGAGTTGAAATGAATGATTTATCCTCGGCGTTGACCACGCTTTTGGACATTTGTCAGGTGGACGACCCCGTAAAGAAACTAACTCACAACCTGGAGAACATCAATACACCTCTTTAATCACTCGTTAGCGGAGGGATCATCTTTTGCTAAGAACAACTTAGTGTCTTAATATTAAAGAAACATTTTAGTTTAATCGACGATTTTCCTTCAGAAGTTGGATAACGGAGGCGTGATATCATTAATGTTACATACCTGTTGTGTTAATATGGATTACTATTTTCTGATGTGAAATGGGACGTGATTATAGTAAAATATAATACTAATTCGTTTATATGGATCCAGAATATCTATTGTCGAACGCAATGCAATTTGATGGCAAGAGGCTTGCTCCGATTAAAATAAACCTTGACGAGTACAGATTATGATGGCATTTCTCTATCTATTCTGTAGACATGTATGAGCTTGATTTTATATGCTGGCCATTTCAACCAAACGAACGGAATGTCAAAATCTTCACCATAAATACACATGAATATGTTACATTTTGGAATTATATATATATATATATATATATATATATATATATATATATATATATATATATATATATATATATATATATATATATATATATATATATATATATATATTTAATACATAACGTTATTATAAGGTAATTCAATAAAATATTGTTAATTTCAAGTCTTTTGCTCCGATTGCCGCTAATTATTTGGCTTAAATGTACCTGAATTCTGGAGTTTTTTTATTTTTGCTTTTCTAACTATACATTCTGATTTGGTGTGAACATTACACAGAATTCTTATACTAGATTACAGTACAAGAACAACGTCAGTAATAATAAAAATAGTAACTAAGTTGTCAAAGCCAGTCGGAAGACACTCAACTGCTGATTACTTGATGAAATGAATGAATTATTTGTAAACGTTTATTTTCTTCTAATTCAATACTACATTTATGTGAAGGTTATTTCTAGCGGCTACACATCCATGAAGTCAGAAGACAAAATTTCGTATTTTCATCAGATCCGAAGCCGTTGTATGATAGCTGAGCTTGGATTAGATTGGCGGAGGCCCACCCGGGCCCTATAACGAACGTCTACCTCTCATCCGGCAAAAGAAGACCGTCGGCTTACGCCCAAGGAGGTTAGGAGGAGAATGCTCCATCGCAGAAAAAGGAGGAACGCAATCATTGTTGCCAGGGTCGACTCGATGTTAATTAGGACTGGCCACTTAAACGGGAACAACCAGAGGGGCCGTTTATTAACTGGTGGTCTCACAAGAACAACGGGATAATCAGCGAAATAGATATTACGGGCAGGACAACGGGCGGCAAGGTCAATGAACGAGGTCGGCTGAGTACCCGACGAGAGGCACTCGATTCGTAAACATTCTCCGGCTGTTCATTCCTAGAAAAGCGACAATTATCGATGCCATAAATGGCCTTCTGTTTTCCAGATGTTATCAAGCAAACTCGCTGTTCAGATCACCAGTGTCGTATATCGCCAGCGTTTCCGGCTGCGCGATCAGCGATCAGGTACCAATTGTCACGTGTGTTGTTATGTTGTTGTTGTTTTTTTGGATTTAATTTTGACAACAAATGGCACTAACTAGAATCGTAAGTGGAAAATGTCGAGCCCCTATCGATTATCGATATTGCGATATTAATGCAATATTCCGGCATCTAATTCGGCTATAACCGAATGTTAGGAATAATTCAGCGATTTTCGTTCGTGCCAACTGTAGCGGTAATCAGAAACCGTTAATTTGGCTGCCGATTGCGTAGCTGCTAGAGAAATGTGGCATAATGCCAGACAATTATTGGCTAATTTACTGGAGCTAATCGTCATTGGCTGTATCAATAATGTTTAATGTGTATGTTGATATAGCGACGATTGTGGTATGGAGTGGAGCAGAGATTGATCCACGTTATAAACATTATTTTCGATTGAGAATTTATTGAAACAAATTTAGTGAAAACACACACTGGACAAAATCGATAATCTGATCAAAATAGACTTATCTCATTACTCTTAACTAATACTTCACTTGCATAAAGGCTGTTAATCGTGAGCTGGACACTGTTGATGCCAAGAAACGTGTTCTGAACGGATAGATAGAAGAATCTTCATTTCCTCTAGTGCTTGTGTGCTGTACACTTTGAGAAAAAGCTTGACTCACTTTGGTATTAGCCAAACCGCTCCAACCCCATAGAAAAGGGGAAAACGGTTAAGAACACAGATATACAACTATCTAAGTTCCATTAGTAGACAATAACTAGTGCCACTTAGAATACACACTGTATATATATATATATATATATATATATATATATATATATATATATATATATATATATGCAAGGCCTGCTTCTCTGGAAACATAAGCTCTCTGTAGGCGTCTCTGGTGTGTCCATTCGACGAGATTTGACTGCAAAACAAATGCGTTAGCTTCACTGGACGGCGTTCTTTTCTAAATGCCTTTTCACGATGTTTTCTTGGTCTATATAAATATTTTATGAGTTGTGGAAAGAGCTAATTCACAGCCGGCTTCGGTTTATGTATTTATCCCTATCGGCGACGAAGGAACAACTTATCTATATTAAGGTTACTACTAGGAGCCGAGTGAGTGGCTTTTGTCTCAAGTGATATGTAGCAAGGACGCGATACCCAAATTGGCCAACCGAAAAGCGACCCGTTCCACCTCTACCTCCATCAACACATAGTCAGCCTTAGCATATAATAGTGGAGTTCTGATAGTGGAAGAAGTGATAATGTGTTTACAGCAAGTCCCCGTTCGGTGTGCGAACGACACAGCATAGACAATCTTTAAATGCTGTCCGATTGAACGGTCGAAAACGAAGAAGACACTCTGCTATTCTTCAGTATAACCGGATCTAACGAAGTGGTGACAGCAACGTCGATACATTTAGCCAGCTGCTCATTCGTCTAATAATGCAACATATGCAGATGAAATATGCCGATGAATTGTGCATCATTAGAAGCAATGCGGTAATTCATTCGCCGCAGCCAAGCGCTAGAATGGCTTCAGGAAGCTGCCCTTTGTTTGGACGGTGAGCACTAATAAATGCGACATTATTATCTCCAGTTTGCCAGCTGCACCAAATATCTGTCATAAGAATGTTTGGCGCTTTATGGGAATTACAGGGAGTATGCTATTGGACAAAGCAGAAACATACATCCTTTGTAGGATGATACTAAATATTGAACATTCATTCGCTAATAAGAAAGGCGGCACTAGAATTCATTTAAAAATTGTCAGCGTGTAGGAAGATATTACCAATTGAATATTACTTTGCTAATACGAATGGACGCTGTAGCAGTTCAATTTAGAACAGCATCCTTCTCGAAAGGAGGTATTAAATATTGAATATTCCCTTGCTAATATGAAACCGCTCGATGCTAATTCAATTTAAAACGGGCCTCCTTGAAGACGGATATTAAACACTGAGTATTTCTTTGCCAATATGGAAGTGTACTCTTGCAATTTAATTTAAAACAGTGTCCCCTTGAAGGCAGATATTGAATATAAAATATTCCACTACTAATATTGAATATGACAATTAAAATTAGTGCAGTAATTTAGAATCAAAACGAAAAGAAGATATTTCTCATAGTGTTGTACACAATATGATTTTCTAATTCAATCTAAATCCTATGTATATTTGATCAAAGAAAAACTTATTTAATAAAATTCCAGATTAGAGATAACAGGAGTTTCTTGAATGGGGAAAGGGGTTTTGGTTACCATTCACTGGACATTTTTCTTTGATTGATGATGTGAAGATAAATATGCTATTTAGTGCTGCTCGGGATACGACTGGTGCATATAGCCGAAGGGAAACTCCTTGAGCAATGAATAGGACAACTCGATGAAACATCTCGCATATATGACTAACATCTGGAATCAAACCTGGGGATCAGGCGATCAGGAAAACAGTGTGCTACCATCTGAGTTATCAACATCCATAAGACTGATGTCGGATATTAACTGATAGTTTATTAACGATACTGAACCAGAATACTAATTTCCAGTGTGAATGACGATCTGTACTCATAAATAATTCGCTTCGTTGATAACGAATAATCCACATAATCGGCTTATATTACGCGTTTTGTTCCTATACAATTCGAAATGGGGGTAATAACAGTCAAATTCTTCATTATAACCACGTTACTGTGAGATTATTTCCCATTCGGCTTACCATACATAGAACGCTATTCCAGTAAAAGGTCGATTTGAATGCTTGGCCAACTGTCTGGCACTAATTCAAGATATATTAGTTACCAATAGATGGTTGAATGAATGTGCGACTGTGCATGTATGTGTGTATGCGTGAGGTGGGGTGATGTGCGTGTACAGATGTATCAGAATCAGAGAGAGAGAGAGAGAGAGAGAGAGAGAGAGAGAGAGAGAGGAGAGAGAGAGAGAGAGAGGAGAGAGAGAGAAGAGAGAGAGAGAGAGATGGTTTTTCTGTGTGACTTTGGGGCACAATGCACTTGAAATAGCGAGCAATGTGAAACAATTAAAGTTTAGACGAGCTCGACTCAATAATGGAATTCTATCCCGGATTCCGAGTAGCCTGCCTGAAGTCAGCTTGTTTGGTCTTCACACAGACTTAGTTAAAACGTGGTCATGGAATAGAATGTTTACATCTGCGCTTTACTAAAATTGTTGTCCTTAACCAATATATTTGACACCCTATTTGATTTCTTCAATGGACGATATAAAAGTGTTTGGACTTGTCATTTTCCATTTAAATGAGTGTTGTCTTCAATGTCTGCCCTTAAATTATCATAAGTAAACCTGACTTGGGAATAGGAATATTGAGAGGGAGATTATCTGCCTCTGCCCATGTCTATCCATGTATATTATTTGTCTGTACGTGTATAAGCACATGGTTAAAATACAGGCACAAAGAGTCATCAGCTGTGTTTACAACAGCTGTGATATTCTGGAGTGCTAACCCCTCCAACCAAGAAAGGGAATACCTTTAGAATCCATGGACGAGTGAGTAAGTGTCCGCATTCCAAGCTGTTATTTTTTAGGACAACACCTTTTGTATATTCAAAATCATTTAATGTTCCCTATTTAAGGTGACCCTTTTATATTCCGTCCAGACGATGACATTTCCTTTCTGTACAGTAATATTAATGTGAAAGTAGAACAAGCCGAGATGGTAACTCACCCCGCCCCCGAGGAATTCAACAAATGTATGTCTTTGTTTTGTCAAATATGATGCCCGAATTGCCTTGCCGCTAAAACTGGCCATTCAATAACGCAGTGGTTCGAGTACCGGGCACCCAATCGTTCGAGTCCAAGTTCTAGATGTATTTGTGGGATGCTACGTCTCGGTCCTACGTCCTATGTATAGTCGGAGATGTGGCCAAAGAAATAACCAGCTGACTCACCTTAGCTGCTAAATTTAGACTATTCATTGCTTAAACTTGTACCACTTCTTCCTAACAAATAACATCTTTAAAGCCTATTCTGGGATCTACATCAGATGATGCTACCTAAGATATTATTGTCGTCTCTACATATTTAGCGGCGTGGTATCACTGATGACATATGAATGCTTCATACGGCGGTGTCTTTGCTGTTAAAGACACCACCATCCAGATACCGATCTTCTTTTTTCTGTCGGCCAGATGCGGTGCGCCTCTGTGGTCTAGCTATAGCGTGCTGGACCACAGATCACTACCACCCGTGTTCGAATCCCGGCGTGGGCATATCTGAAGGTTGTTTCGTCTTTCACTTCGTCTCATTACATTTGGAGGTCCCTCGGCCCATTTAGCCTACCTTGTGCACAAAAGGGCCGTAAAACACCAATCATCATCTGTCGGCCAGATGCTCCTCAACCAAAGATATTTTCGTCCGTTTAAAACCGAATCGGGTATCTTTGAACTGGTCTTGGCCACAATGACTGGCAGTGGTTTCGGCCGCTTTTCGGCCATTAGTAACCTTTTTATTCCCATTAGCATGTGAATGGTCTTCTACGCGGTCGGTTTCTTGATTGGAACGAGACCAGCATCGGATAACCGATTTCGCGCTGACATCGGCAAACCAGAACAATGACTCGCGCGCTGATGACACTCTCCCTCGCGGGTAAATTCACCCCCACCCCTCACCCACCCCACCCCCAATATTGTTGTTCCTAGTATCGCCGATATTACCGAGGAAAACGTATGCCAAAAATAATATTCGCCAGAAACTGATTGAGCAAAAGACTGGCGGTTATCATTACCGTAACTGGTAATGAAGCATTAGGCAGGATATCATCTTCCAACACGGTGATGATAACTAGATAGGCCCTTTACGACATAAAGCAATTAACCCGGTGTTCACCTGTTTCTTTATCATTTTCGTGCACGCCGTCGCCGGCAACGCATGAAATAAGAGTCTCTAATGAGAAACAGAACTACGGCACGGTTTACCGGACTGGAGCAATGCCTCGTCGAGTGTTGTCCTCAAAGCACAGCAGGTTCAACAATGTTCTATCCCTCGCTATTAATCTAATCCAGCAAGTCAACAACAACAACAACAACAACGACAATAAAAACTAAAATAACAACAGCGGTCACTGATTTCGACGTTTGCTGTATTTCAACAACAATGTCTTACCTTGACACAGTATTGGGCTCGGTAATTATCCTTATCGTATAATTACGGCGATGTTCCCTTCGTATTATCACAGAGCCGATAGGAACTACGCTGCTCGCATTAAATAGCCCGCCCGTAGTCGCCACACCTTTAGCGGTCTGGTTGTAGGTACGCCGAGCCGGTGCTTAGTCTCGAGGGCGAACTACCAAAAGTATCCCCTCTCCACCATTCAGCCGTTTTGCGACTATAAACGCCCCGACTAAAATGGCGCCTCTCGGCGGCGATGGCTGTTGTTTCGCTTTGCGGCGGCACGTTGCTACGGCGACCGTAGGACTTCCGTATTATGATGAGTTCTCCAGCGTCCGACTGACGTCCGCCGATCAGTCGGTGCGCCGTCCTCGAGCGTTCATTATCGTTCGGAGCTGGCCGACCTGCACCGGGGGATCGAAGCACGTCATTAAAGGCGAGCCAGCCTTGGTCTGATCCACCGAGGACCAGCTGTCCAAGGACAAGGGCTGCGCTCGTTCGTATAATGTTCCCGGTCTTTGACGAGCCAAAAACGGGCTGTTTTACATTTTGCCGAGATGATGGCCCGTGATAATCTGCTTACTGCGGCGGAATTCCCCTTAGGCGATAGGAATTCAGTAGAGATATGACTCTAAGGAACACAACACCTGGTCTTTATATATATATATATATATATATATATATATATATATATATATATATATATATATATATATATATATATATATATAGCGACGTGTATTTGTCTTAGCGAACGACTGCACACATACAGTTTTGTAAAAAAAAATCGTGTATCTACAAACTGGTCGCATTATAACACAATTCCGTCCAAATTGTTATAAAAATTGACAGACATTAGAAATAAATGTACACTTATAGAGTTCTACTAGTCAATATACCGGCTTCAAGATGATCGTGAATGGCATGTCGGTCCGTTTGTAATAACTAAAATTGTCAGCAGATTAATTTAAACGACGCAATACCCATCATCTTCATGTACCCAGTCTGTTTTAATTATACAAGTATTCCACATGGTGGATATCGTTTGGTTATTAGTTTATACTGCTCGCCATAATGGTAGGAATAGGGCGCCTCTGTAGCATCTGGGTTCCAATCCCGGTCGGGTTTTGTCAGTAGGGTGTTTTGTTTTTCACCTCCTTTTGTAATCAGCCAATGTGGAAATTAAATTGTGCTACTGACGGGATCATTAAACTCTAAAATTGTTTAAATCCGTTCTAAAATCACACCTGTTCACTGTTGCTTGCGCAGATCAATAATGATTATCGTTTAATTCTCTTATAGGGTTTTAACAGACTTAATATTTGAGGTTTCCCTGTACAGCGCCTTTGAATGACTCCTGCTAGTAGGGGCGCTTTATTAAATATGCTATGTCATTACCACTATCATTAACTGTCGAGATTTAATTTTTTACGATTACCAATCGTTTTGTTTTACTTCCGCCAACGTTTTAAAATACTTATTGTTCTCCTTTAGGCATTGCAATAGTTTCTAAAATACCTGAGATGAGACCCGTCTAGGTTTGTTTGACCGTCGATGATGATGATGATGATGATGATTGATTGATGTCTGACGGCCGCTTTTGTGCACACCGTAGGCTAAATGGACCGATCAACCTTCAAAGGTATGGAAGCAAAGTAAAAGATGAAACACGCTTCGGATATGCCTCGCCGAGATTCGAACTCAGGTGGTAGTGATTTGTGTTCCAATGCGCTACCAATTACACCACGGAGGCGCCCCGTTTGATAGTCGAGCGTAAATAAAGTAAAGCTTTGCCACTCGTAAAACGTATTTGGTCAACTAGCTATAAACCAACTAAAAAGAAGAAACGATAACAAATATTGCCCTTCGTTTAGAGAATGATATGAAGAAAATAGACGTCAAATATTTTAGCTATCAGAGATATGCCATGCTTAGAACAGTACAGCTCTCAAAACAGCCAGAGTACTCTATCCAATTATCTATATAACGAAGCTGACGCATTGAGCACCCGTAATGGGGGAGAGGAAGATCTTACGTATGCCGTATCACCTGTTAATGCACGTCGACAATGGGATGGTGATATCGTTGTCGCCCTTGGCCATTCATCTCTCTAGAGCCATTCACACCCGATACCGGGTAACATTGGGCAAAAAGATGTGCCGCACGTCAATTGGTGCATTTAGTCCGGAGCAAGAGATGGCCCACCGACATGGGGGAATTCGTAGGGAATCGAAACGAGGTTTCTACGACGATGAGCTCACGACTCCACATGGCAAGCGATTGCCAATTCGAAATCACTCATCGTAGCAACTGTTGGGCAAGAGAGGAAGAATATTGGATGACATTTAAGAAGAAAATGATACCTCAGCAAGCTTTTAGTGTCACATTTTTTGGCATTTCATCCATCAGCGTGTGACAGTATGTAGTTAGTCCCCATTTGGCTTCATTTGGTTTAGCATGTAATACCGGAATCTTTACTAGTGGTCTGCTACTAGGCTAGTGTCAATCTGTTTCCTACATCTGGTGTGCATTTATGATCTGTTGTGGTTGTCGACACGTGGCTATCAAGTCTTCAACATACATGCAGATGCATTGGTAGAGAGAGAGAGAGTGTGATATATATATATATATATATATATATATATATATATATATATATATATATATATATATATATATATATAATATATATAAAGGATAGATAGATAGATAGATAGATAGATAGATATTACTGTAGAAAGTGCTTATTACAACACTTTGGACTGAAAATCGAATACAGTCAGAGATTCTAGTTTAAGAGATATTGAGGTGTTTGATGAAGAGGCGCTATTTTCTAAAAACAATGTTTATACTTTTGAATGCGCAGCCACACGGCTAAAGCCACATTTCCACCCTATCTTTCGAACGGCAGGTTCTCATAGCGGAACAGATAAGAGTTGTTAGCTTGCTGGTCACGTTTCAAATGGAGTGAAAGCCTGTTTTGTTTGTAGACTTTATTCCTAGCTAGTCGTCTATCGACTGTGTCTCAACTAGGACCAGTGCCTAATGCTAAGTTGTGCAAGCACCGATCTTCTCAACTCCCAACTGACGACAACGTTGGATACATTTCATATACAGCCAAACCCCGCGAAGTGACCACCTCACTAAAGCGACCACCAAATTACAGTCCCTTGGATTTTGTTACCGTTTTATACCAACTGGTCTCTCACGACAATGACTCCCTCGCTACAGTTACCACCTCAACATAGCCACCACCTAAATGCAGTCCTAATTGCCAAAATCACACCGCTACAGTGACCATCAGTAATGTTTCAAAAACAATTCAAGATACATGTATATTTGTTTTGTCAAGCAAAAGCCATTCCTTTGGCAAATAACCCACTTACAGCTCCAATTACATGTTTACTAAAGATAAGATGATTCCTCAAGTGTCCAATGGTTGCATCATTAATTAACTCTCTACGTAAAAGCATGTATTTTCTACTTGTAACTGCTATTTGCATGTTAGTGGACATGGTGTTAAAGCTATTGGAGTGATTATTTCAATTGTGTGCAGCTTGAATGAGTGATTCTCCCCCCAAGAAACTGTATGAATTTGTATATATGCTATGTATATTAGATAATAATATCTGTATGTATGCTATGTACATTTTAGAATAAATATATGTGCTTGTAGTATTGTGCAAATGTTTGTTAATTTCTATCAACAAGAATTTAGACAATGGCAATAAGCAAATGTCCCTAAAAAACATATCTAATATTCATATATGTATGGATGTTATCATACACCGAATAAGATATGTACACATTTATAGATGTAAGTTTAGTGTGAATCCAGTTGATTATCCCTTAGGTTGACCCTGACTAAAGTGACCACCTCGCTACAATGATCCATTTACAAAAGTCCCTTAGACGGTCACTGTAGCCTGGTTCGACTATATGCAAACTAGTAAGCTGTAATATTCCACACCGCTACCGCCACTAATAAAAGTATTAATACAGTCTTCCAATTTTGCCATTTTTCTGGGTACATTATCTGAACTAACCACTTTGACAAAAAACGGAATAATATAGTCCATATCATTGAGCACTTTATCAACTAGAACCAATATATAAATGGCGAAACAACAGGACACTCAAACCTCACCCAACCCGGGCAAGGACCTTAATTGTGCCAATTCTGATGATCATAACAGTAGTCACAGTTGTACTCAGGCAGAAGTAGACTTTCTGACAGCGATTTAGTTAGACCAGTGCGATGGAAACATCCAGTTTATTCCAGGCGTGACCAGAAGAAGAGTCTGACCAACTCAATAAGATTTCAGCACATAGGATCGCAAAATCAACAATACTGGAATCCATCTGACAAAAAGTAACCACTAATGGGTTAGGTTTCGGTACGGTGAGTGAGAAGGTCGGTCGCATCTTGGATAAACAGCCTATGGTAACGAGATGGTCAGATTAAACAATATAAAGGAGCAGATAGATACCAGGGTTGTTTGACTTAAATCAGATTATTTAAATCATACATTTAAATCTTGATTTAAGTAAGTTTTGTTTTTAAACACCAGAAAGGCCACTGGTAGCCAAAACGCGCCGCTAACCACAGGAACGCAAATATTTGGATACATTCGCATAAGGCTGTTCTGCGTATGGAATGTTAATCCTCTACATGTCGTTAAATATTTTGGGAATACCCATATACCAGCTGCATGGTACAAACAAGTCGGTAGCAAGGCTTTAGTCATACTCGAAGATGTACGGTAACATTCCCGGTAATCTATCTCCAGAACTGGCCAGTTATCTTCCAGATTTTGGAGTAAGTTTACAATATCAGCATCAATTGAAATCCTGAAGATTTCCTCAATAGGCTAAAAGCAATCGCCGATCAACCTATCAGCCTTCTAAAACATAATAATATTGCGTGATATTTTTATAGCGGCTTATCCAGCTCAATAGCTGCTCAAAGGTGCTTTACATTAATATTATCACCGACTAAGACCTGTTCCAATCGAGCACACATCTCAACTCACAATGGAGTATACAACGCACGCTTCCATTATAGGCGCAACGCCTTTCACAGGCACACACCTATGACGCCCTGTCAGGTTCTCATTTATGATTGAACCTAGTCGCCAAATGACACTATTGCAGCTCCGGAGCTTCGAATCTACGACTATTCGGTTAGGAATTATACGCGCTAACTAACTGCGTCATTACATTTGGACGCCTGAAGGAACGTTACCATCAAGCCATGATATAATGATTTTTGTGCTGAGGAACCTGACAAGACCATGGAACAGACACACTGAGAACATACAGGGCAAAATAGTAAAAAAAACCAGGCAAATACAAACCTATCCTGTCCAAACATATATGTGCCTGGACTAATAAATTCTGAGAACCCCATTGCCTGGTAACAGTCACAATTAGAGAGTCTGCCTCATTCCAAACTTAAAAATAGTTTGGAAACGGAAAACCAGGTAAGCTGCTCTTTATATATAATCTACTGAACAAGAAACAAAAATGTTCTTATGCTAGATCTATTGCTCGTGTGGCCTTAATTTGTATGATTAGTTTGCTGTATATATTATAGTGTATATTACATAGAGCCTGAACAGCTTGAATAGCCCAATCCAGTATAGGTCATGTATATTGTATTGTGTAACTCTCCGCCCTGGGATGATGTTCTGACCTCAAGGTGGTCTATTTAGCAGCTGAGAACAAAACGTCGTAACATGGTATAATACAATCGAAAACAAATCCCAGAAGTAAAAAGTATCAATAACGCAACTGCAAAGGAAACTTCCCATCATAAACGGGATTTACTTAAATAATCTAGAGATGTCAGCCAACAAGTAAGATACCAGTTTGAAGACATCTAAGTTAGAATGATAAGTTGTATTCCTAGCGACAACATCGATCTCGCTATTGACACAGTAGGCGTTCATGCGCTATTTACATGTTGCGAACTATAACAAGCTTATCTATAACAAGCTTATCGGCTGCAGCCCTGGTCTTTGGTTGCCAGATTATTAGTCGTTTATTCTATGCCAATCAGTCATGGCTGTCAGTCTTTTTGAACAACAAGCATTATCCTGGATATATTGTTACATGATATACCAAGTCCACTCAGCTGCTATTCACCTATCATTGGTACGTTACGTGACAGATAGCTTCCGAAACGAGCAGATCGGGCTTGTGTTCAAATCGTGTTTTATCCCATTTTCAGAACCAGTTCTGTAATAAATCGTTCCCCAAAATATCATGTGGCATTTATAACCTGCGTGGTTCTTCGGACGACACCTGTGTATATATATATATATATCCCTCTATCTCCCGCCCTCTTTATATAACCCCAATTCACCTAACCCCCTCTTTCTATCCCGTCTACCGGCCCATTTAGCCTACCTTGTGCACAAAAGTAGCCGTAAAACATCAATCATCATCATCATCTATCCCGTCTAAACTCCCCTCTATATTTGTATTCTTCCATTGTTCCATCAGTCATATTTCTGTTACGACTCTTGGTATGTTTATCTGTGTATCTGATAACTGTAAACTGTCACGCGTTTTCGCTCCAGGTTTGATGATGGTGCCATAACTGATACTAGGCTGCTTGATCGGGTTAAATACGAACAAAATCGTGATTTGGCTAAGCTTTTAAATCATAATAGATACACATCTCATCAGAATATTTATACAATGCTTACCAATGTAACATATGTTTATTGCGAATGTTTGGGTAATACTCGATACCAACAAGCACAATGTTACAGTTTATATAAAAAAGAATGGTAATCATTTTTTTAAATCATAAAAACGACTTTTATATTTGTTAATGTAAAAACATGTACTAAATGTACAAAGAACACACTTCCATAACTCATTCATTCGTTCACTGTGTTGTGTAAGTTGTACACGGTGCGATAACAACGACTCTTTTCCAGGTAAGGTTGTACTAATTATCGAGTGGTGTAATATTTGATTGGATACTGTTCACACACGCGCTACTTTATCATTATATATATATATATATATATATATATATATATATATATATATATATATATATATATATATATATATATATATATAGTAAATTCAATAGGTAAACGTTCAGTATTGATGCCATTGTTGACGGGATGACATAACCTTCTAACAAAACAACGTGATCGTGTAACACTTGGTGTTAGTCTTATTTAAGTCACATATTCAGGTTATGTGTGAAAACAAATATCCAAAGGAAGATGAAATTGTGATAACATAATGTTTAATCCATTGGTATAAATAAGGCCTACTTCAAAGTTGGTATTTATGTGTGATATGTAATCTTTGGATTCCTCATTTCAATATGACAATACCCTGATCCCACATTTCTTGCAAGGATTTTAGTGCTTAGCTAATTCTGTACAAGATATTAATCAAATAGAACTAAACATGTATCATTTACTTTAATAAAAAAATTCAACTTACTTCTGCATCAGCAGCATGTGATGCGGATCCGCAATGATTAATTGCGTCACTTCGTACATTATATCAAAATAACAGAAGCTTGTCCCCAGTTCCGGCTAGTGATTAACGCAAATTCATTGCTGACTCGAGGGCGCATCCATGAACGCGGATAGTTAAAAGGTTTTAACCTATGGTATTCTACGCATGCGCATTGCTGCATACATAACTTTCGTTGCAACGGTATTTGAAGTGAGCTATTTCGCACTCAGTAAAACGCGTTTTTGTTTAAATGTTGGTGTATTACTGGGTGTCAAACTTGGTAAGTAAAGTAATCTGTTCTTCGTTCATCAATTCATTAGTACAAATACGATTAATTCGCCAATATGACGAATAAGCGAACGAGTACGCTTCCACGTATCTGTAAAATGGTCAATCCTATGTATGATTATCGTCACATACGCCCTAATGAGTGTTTTGAATTTACATACAGGACTTGCACCATATATAAATGCATTTTTACACTATACTTTAAGGTAATGGTCAGAGAGAGAGAGAGAGAGAGAGAGAGGAGAGTTAGAAAAAGTGAAATAGTATATATATATATATGTGTGTGTGTGTGTGTGTGTGTGTGTGTGTGTGTGTGTGTGTGTGTGTGTGTGTGTGTGTGTGCGTGCGTGCTGTGTGTGTGTGTGTGTGTGTGTGTGTGTATGTATGTGTGTGACTTCCTGGTTATATTTTAGCCTTGACAAGATGACCGAGGGGCTACTCTGAGGCGAAAATCTATGCAAATGAAATGTTCAGATAAAACAATTCACATATTGGGTATCCCTGTAATACGGTGAGGGATAATAGAGGGATAATAGAATATCCACCGCAGGAGGATATGGAACACACACACGTTAATCCTTTTAATTACAAAATCTATTAAAAACAATTTCAGAAGCGGCAATACATAAAAAAGTCAATAATTTTAATAACTGGAATGAAACACATTGTGCCTGGTTTTAACTTTACTTCTGTTTTGGTAACATCTTAATAAATTGTTTTTCATATATTATGGGTGAACAATTGTCCACGTCAGAACAATAATATATAACCATACAGGAAGGCGGATTAGTAACCGAGGGTCAATAAGTGATTGGGTGATGTGTTTAGCGGGTGTCTTGATCAAGTACGGGACAATTAGCTGAGATGTGACACCACAACAAAATTAACATCTGAGAATAGAAAACAAAAGGCTTAATTAATGCTGCAAAACGTACATAGCATTCCAAACCAGAAACATTTTAATGTTTGTAAGATTCTTAGCATCGACTAAATACGACATCAGTAATAACTATCAATATGCCTAATCGTTAATCGATCCATGGCCACAAAGGTTCAATCATACGGTACTCATCAGATGTCAAGATACATCCAATTAAAGGCAGAAGGCGTTTGTTTTAAATTAAGGAGAATAAATCAAAAGTAAATTATCAAATGACTAATCCCTTAAATAATCACTCATATAAATATTAATAGGTATCCCGGAGTACCTCTGTGTTATTAATTCATTTCTGCATTACTAATAATTTATATTACTCAAATCCATTTGCATTGTTAGCGTTTCATGATATTTATATCTTTAGTACATCTTTTGGTTCAACACGCAAAATATTTCCCGCGTTATATTTTCATTATCATCTTTCCGGAACTTCTATTCACCATATTGATATAATTACCGAGGAGACAACGTTAAATTGAGTAGTAGTAGTAGTTGTAGTAGTAGTAGTAGTTGTTGTTTTGATAATAGTGGTGGGTGTTGTATATAATATTTATACCAGTCACTTGATTCCGTTTTCTTCTTTTTGTTGCCTATTTCCCGTTTAATTTAATTTAAGATGTCTGTTTTTTGTGTGCATTAATATAATTATCTGCTGTTGTTCTGATTAAAGTCCCCCCCTCTCTCCTCCCCCCCCCTCTCTCTCTCTCTCTAAGATGATTTTTATTTGATGAATGTCCTAGAACAGTGCTTCTCAAAATATATCATACTGCGTACTAATTATATTCAATGTAACAGTGACTCGTACCACATTTTTGCCATATTATTTACCTATTTACATAGTCATATAGTACACCAGGGAAATAAAACCAGCCAATAAAGTTAACGTACAAAATAAAACAATATAACGAATAAAGTAATTAAATGTATTTTCGTTATTTAAAATTTCACTGAATAGCGGCCTTTACAAATATATCATACTGAAAAAAAAGGTTAGCTTAAATTGATAACATTATTATTTTGAAGGTATGTCATAAATACTAAAATATGAAATTAATTATCCATTTTCTTAACATAGTAATAGTCATGTTAAAACCTTACCCGATTCAAACGTGAAATCGTCTGGTTTTCAGCTTGTTCAGTCATTATTCAATGGAAGACATCAACAGCCCTACGAGCAGTGAAGACTGAATGTTCAAACTAGTCCATACTTGTATATATAATAGTAACCGTAAAACAGTAACATAAATATTTACTAAGATTAGGTTCGCATAATTTAATCGGTTTGTTTTATATTTATTTTACTTATTCACTTGATTGTTGATAAAATGTATCATCAAACTTTGTATTCTGAGACAACTCGATGGTTTGAAATGGATGAAAATAAGTGAAAAGCTCTCTTTAAGTTTGGCCTATATCAATTTATGATATATATATATATATATATATATATATATATATATATATATATATATATATATATTCCACGGTGGCAAAGTAGCTTAACAATCATGATAACTTATCAAATTAATCTTAATGTCCATCAACTGATATTATTAATTTGCGTGTCTTCCGATAAGAGGAGGATATTGTTGACAAAACCCTCATTGTCTAACTACACTATATAGACACTATCTACTATGTGTGTTATAAATAGTATGATGACGTTTGTTATTGTGCGTATCATCGTCAATGTTATCGTTGAACTTCCTACGACGTGAACCCCTACAACAGATGTGATCCAGGCTAGGAAGGACTAATATGTTTGGATTCAGATTAGCTCCTGATTAACTGACAGCACTCAGGCTAATTACCGACTAGTCTACATATTTTCGTCTCCGATAATGGTTATTAGAAACATGATTGGAGTTATCTTAGTGATAGCGGTTACGGAGGCAAACATTCTTTTGTCTGAGATCGAACTTGGAGATAACGATAGTATTCTTATGACATCAATGCTCCCCCCCCCTCTCTCACTCTCGCTCGTATTATATCGCATTATTTTGGACATATTGTTATGTGACATAAGTCCACTCAGCTGCTATTCACCTATCATTGGTACGCTACGTGACAGATAGCTTCGGAAACGAGCAGATCGGGCTTCTGTTCATATCACGTTTTATCCCATTTTCAGAACTAGTTCTGTGGTAAATCGTTCCCCAAAATATCAGGTGGCATTTATAACCTGCGTTATTCTTGTGACGACACATGAGTTTCATACAAAACACATATATCGTCTGAACATTGTAATCTCTCTCTCTCTCTCTCTCTCTCTCTCTCTCTCTCTCTCTCTCTCTCTCTCTCTCTATATATATATATATATATATATATATATATATATATATATATACCAACGTACTAAATAGTTTTTTCTTAAGCTATTCTCAAATTTGAAGATCTAGGCTTGAAATAAGTGACAACCATCCGCGTCTAGTCAAAACGATTATCCGATGTTCAACATCAGAGCATGTTATCGTTGGTGACCGCCGAATCCTCTCTCCCCACTATCTTGTGTCAACTGACTGCAGCTCTAACTACTCTTGTACACAATATGTGACAGGCGTTCCTGTGTTTTGTTTCTGCGAAGATAAACTGCTGGTATCTGGACCTGATATGAATGAAGTGAACCAAATATAGATTGGCCAATGTACTACATGGCCGACGTCCGCCTTTTTCTTGTTCTTTTGTTGTCGTTTTATATCCTCGGGCCTGTCCTTTTGTCCTTTCAAAGAAAGTAAAAGTCGATTTTTTTCTCATTTCAGAAAATTTCCTCTCTACTGCTAGCTCATCATCAATTCACAGGAATCTATCCAATTACCAGGTTTCCAAGTACCGAAATGTCTTTTGTTAACCGCACCTGCGCTATTGCTCCAAAACGTGCACACGACTAGCCCGAGCTACACTATTTGCTAGAAGAAGATTCTTACCTGACCGATCAACTGTGTATACTGCATACTTTAAAACCTTCAAACATCGGATTACACTGAATTATTTCTGGTAGCCTTGTGAGCTATGTCTTATTCCCTCGGAGCTAAAGCTGGCATGTGATAGTCTGTTTTCTCATCTGGTGCATAAAATAAAATATTTACTGGTAAAAATACCTTTTGTTTTCTTTCTCTTTAAGCAGTTGATGTATCCCAGAATTCATTCTTTTTTTGGCCGAGTATTAATAAGGTGAAGGGTTCCAGAGGCTATGGCTATGGCTGAATTTTAATATAGGCTCGATAAAAAAGAATTAATGTTTATCGCGTTCACACGGTCTTCTGAATTGTGATATTATAGGCTGAGATATATGTTGTCTTTAGACGTAAGACGCTATCTGATATAATCTGTTGCCGACATGTGACACTAGCCTCTTAGAGGTAGAAGTTGAGGGCTTATTAAAGCGTACATAGAAACGCTTGTGCAATTACAAAGCTCCCTCGTTGTCCAGGTAGCTACACTCGCTTGTAGTAGTATAAGCGATCGCGTTATTCCACAACACCTTGAATCCTGGGATAACAATTCTTGGTACAATGAAAGCATTTCTTTTTCATCCAGGTGATCTATATCTATTTGACAAAACCGCCTAAACCATCCACTCACCACAAAAGTTATAAGCCCAATATTCTGCCGCGTATGTGTCTGCGCATACATATGTGCATGCATATGTGTTACAGTTAATCTGTATAATCAGGTAATATGTATATTACCTGAAATATTCAGGTAATACGTCTATTGCTAACTAAGATGTAATACATATTACCTGTAAATTTCAGGTAATATACATATTACCTAATTATACAGATTAATGCATGCACGGACAGTACCTGTGCATTGGCATATAAATACATTCAATTAGTGTAATTCGATTATCGCATATCCTACAATGACATGGCTTACTTTATTTTGATTTCCTTAAATTATATTATATCCACTAAACCAATAGCGAGATAGTCGGTTTCTCATTTTACATTCATGGCATATAGTTCGCTTGTCGTTTCATGTTGACAGTCTTGAATCTGAACGAATAAACCAATTTACGTAATTCAAGTTCTATAGACTTCCCCTTGTCAATTACGTTTATGTCAAACAAGCTATTGGTTGTAAAATTGGATCAAAGACTAATAACGTTGTGTGAATATATGATACAGTGGTCAGTGATATATGTAGTCCAGGTAAGATGAAGTTATTTACTTTTTTAAATTATAAGTGACACTGTGAACTAACATTAACATGTGGCATCTGTGTGTTTATTTTGTAAATCTTTTCCTGCCCTCACGTGTGTGGGCATAGACGTGTCTCTCTCTATATATCTCAGTCTCTTTCTCTCCCGTCGCGCGCGTGTGTTTTCGTGTTGGAGAGTGTACCCAATTATGTCCGTGTTTAATCTATATATTACTGTTAATCTGTATAATCAGGTAATATGTATATTACCGGAAATATTCAGGTGATACGTGTATTGCTAACTGAGATTTCATACACATTACTGAAAATTTTAAGTAATATACATATTTCCTGATTATACATATTAACTGTAACACATACACGTGGTCAGGTCAATGTTAACACACGTGTCCCTGAATGGGTGTGCGTGAATGAATCTCCAACTAGAAATATGTCGACAAACAGATATGCCAGGCATCGTTCCAGGTGAGATGAAGACAGGGAAAGAATTTGTAAGAAACTAGCCATTGATTGAGCGTATAATTCAATATATTGTTCTCGACCTAACCGCAGTAGTCTCGCTTCACGAAGGAGTTATATTGAATTTCTAAGCCCATTTTCTCCGTAGACGGCCAGCTATAATACGCTTCCGGATTTTCCGGAGCCATGTCCTAGGGAGTAAAAGAAGCACCAGGCGAGAGACATCGCCTCGGGCATGGCGTAATGACGGCTACAAAGGCTGGTCGTCGACAGCTTGTAGTATTGCTAGGTTTTAAGGAGTTCTCCCATTGCCTAAGGCTGCTGACAAGAGGAGTTGTCGAGAGACGATTCCCTTTATTGGCATTTTTTCTCGCCACACGGCAGTCCTTTTGATGTCTTATATTTGTTGCGCGTTGTTGGTCCACATACAAGCTGAAAATGTCGGTGTTATCTTGAAAGGGATTTTATAAAGCTGGTTTAATATTACTAGCGATAAAGATGGTGAAAATAGAATGCTATGTTATGTCTTTCTTTTTTACCATAGGTCTTTGCTTCTTGTTTTCCTAAGATCAATTAATACTGGTCTTTGATATCCAATATTTTTTAAACCTATTATATATATATATATATATATATATATATATATATATATATATATATATATACCAGTCTCCTAATCAATTTATGTAACAATAGCTAGACATATTGTAGCACATGGACACCATAATTTGTTCCTACCAGCAAATACAGATAAATTGACTATAAAATCATTGAAATGTATTCCTAATATGTCATATGTGTTTGCAACAGAAAATTATTAATTCTTATTGTATGAATATTGTATACTTCAGAGCATGTTGAATGCCGCCTTGTTTTACCCTGAAGATAAATCTCTGCTATTCACCAATAACTTCTTTTAATTATTAAATTACCTCAATATACAGTCCCAGTGAGTTACTCCATATATTTTCATCGTATGGTGGGATTACATAGAGGTTAAGATTACATGATTTAGGTATTGTATTCTCCACAGTATGGCAACCCCGCAGTGTTTACCCTCGAATTCACCAGCTTGGGTAATTGTCTTTTTATAATATTACTATTTGATCTAATGTGCAATTTCCATAGATTTACTTGATTTACATTGGCGTGTATTATCTCTCTGTATCATTGAATATATTGATATTATATTAGTAATTTCTAAAGAGAATGTATTGTTTAATCGGATTTTACTTGCTCAGACTAATGCATTTAATGTATATGTTTTCTGAAGTAAAACATTGGCCATTTAATAGAATATTTCATGATGTAATTTATCTGTTATAATTTTACAATTTATCTATAAGTCTGATATATATATATATATATATATATATATATATATATATATATATATATATATATATTGTTTGAAAGTCATGACTGTTTTACACACATAAACTCTCTCTCTCTCACACACACACACACACACACACACACACACACACAACGTATGAGGGTTAGCTGTTAGGTTCGAGTCAAATCATAGTATTTACTTAGGTTTGAGACGATATTTCGTTCTAGTGCAGTAATAATCCACTGTGCAGTATTGCTACTTTGTTTTTATTTTAGTTAAATCACTTCAGTGAGTCCATACTGAGTTAGTGTACATTCTCTTTGTTATGAACAAACTGTAATGTTTGTTAACACGCTGAGGGTATATAAAAGGCTTAATTTTCACTTAGGTTAGAGAAGAACTTCGACGCCAGACCAGTCGGACGTGTATTGATACATGGTTCATATAGGTAGGATTTATTCAGTTATTCGAACCCAGAATAAAGCTGAGGTCCGCATCTGAGGTGTCGAAATGTTTTATATACAGGTTTCTTTTGGACCACAGAAAATTACTGTTGAATGTAAACTGTGGTGTCAAAATAGTTTATGATATGTATGTAGCAAGTCTCCATTGAACCACACGCACGTGTTGGTTGCTGCGAGCTGTGGTATCAAATGGTATGTTTTTACGTGCTTCCGCTTTTTGTACGTAGCCTGCATGTAGCCGCTTTCCTGTGGGCGTGACATATTTGTCGCGTACGAAAAGCGAATTAGCTGGTTCCCACAGGCTGATGAGTAGACCAGACACATGCTTGGGTATACGCACACATCTATCAATATGTGGAGGTATGGAACATTTTATTTTTAGATTAATGTATGTATAGTTGTATTTGTATTTAGATTTATGGAGGTAGGTTTCGAAGGTTGTTTAGATATGTTGATGTTCTGTGCCTGTTGCCTCTTTATATGTACCATAAAACACACACACACACACACACACACACACACACACACACACACACACACACACACACACACACACATATATATATATTGCTTGTGATGACAAACTGGTAGCGCGTTGAATCACAGACCACTACCACCTGAGTTCGAATCTCACCATAGTCATATCTGAAGGGTGTTTCATCTTTGACTTAACGTCATTAACTTTGGAGGTCGCTCGGCTTATTTAGCCTATCATGTGCTTAAAGTGGCTGTAAAATATCAATCACATCATGTTATATGAAGATATGATGATGATGATGATGAATAATATATATATATATATATATATATATATATATATATATATATATGTTGATGTGTGTATGCCCACACGCGCATGTGTAATCTACTTATATGTCTATATATATATATATATATATTCATATATATATATATATATATATATATATATATATATATATATATATATATATATATATATATATTATATATATATATTATATATATATGTCTACTAGGGATCTTTAGCTTTTTGTCTCCTTTGTGACTTGGGCGCCTCCGTGGTCTAGCGTTAGCGTGTTGGACCACAGATTACTACCATCCGTGTACGAATCTTGTTGTGCGCATATCTTAACCTTGACTTCGCTTCATTACCTTTGGAGGTCGCTCGGGCTATTTAGCATACCACGTGCACAAAAGTGGCCAACACCAATCATCATCCTTTGTGACTTCGACAGACATTCCCATAACATACATTACCATTAATGGCAGATATGATAAATGTACATAAGCCCTTTTTTCTTTGTTGCGACAACACTTCCTACGTTCCGTTTGATATCGCTTTAAACGACAGAAGCCCTATCTCCGTTACCAGTATGCCCACTTTAGAAGCCTGAATATTCGATGACAACTTCTTGACAGAATCTCCTGGACAATATATTTCCTCTTTCGGCTTTGTTTTCCCCCCTCGCGTTATTCCAGCCGAGACCCAACAGGATCCGGTATTTAGGACCGGAAGCCGCGTCTAAGACTTAATACCCAATCAGCCCGCGTCCGCATTAGCTATCGAAGTACTGCCTCGGAAGTAATTAACAGCAAAATGTTATGGCAGCTTCTGTACTGACGTCATCAGTGGCTTATTGTTGCGTGGGGCCACTGGTGCCACTCAGAGATTGTCTCGCTTCGGTAGCAATAACTAAATGTAATTATCAATTAGGTGTTTAAGAAAGATGCATTCTTAAGCGAGGATCTGATTACTTTAGACCTTTAGATGTTGGCTATATTTGGTTGGTGGCCGAAGGGTAAGTGTCCGAAAAACGGATAATACCAGAAGAGAAACGATTTAATGCGTGCTGAGTTAATCCTATTAGTATTAGCACAAAATCGCATGCCCCGGCTATGTACGCACATTAATGACCACTCACGCAACTGAAAACTAGCTTATAAATAGGGCTGCTTATATAATTAACCTAAATATTCTCACAACTGCAGTGATCTGACTTAGGTGTTGTACTCCTAGGCACCACGGCTGTAGGCGAATCGCCTGTTATTGCTTGGTGGTTTAGGCACTAGTGAGACATTACACATGTCTCAGCATGAAATGTCGTAAATCTGATTTCTGTCCCCTGAAGAATCGTCCAAAGTTTGAATTTACAATTCGATATTATCTTATTGTGTACGGCCCCCCCCCAAAAAAAAAAACCCCACACACCATTAACAACAATAATAAATGTACCAATCACAATAGGAACACGAGTTGATAAAATTGGGCATAAAGCTGTTTTTTTAAACATTTTGAAGCACAAAACGACTGTTAGAACGAGTCGAAATATAATGAAATAAACAATGTGCCTCATTATTAGGCAAGCCTCCATGTTTGTTATGACATAGCAATAACATTGAAAATTACGAATAACTGTCCAGTTTGTACTCATTATGACAACGATTCGTTTAGCTTATTGTACGTCAAGAATGCTTTTATTTATTCTACATCTTTGTACAGTTCATTCGATGGATAAATGTCATACGAGAATCTCCGTTTTTCGAGAATCAGTATCCCTAGAAAAAAACCCAGTATTATTGTATTGCATGTCAAAAAAATGTTTTTCCTTTAGTTGGTGTCCTGGTGAACTTATTATTAATATTATTATTATTATTATTATTATTATTATTATTATTATTATTATGTTACCACATTTATATAGCACACTTTCCATAACATTGTATCACATGTTCAAAAGTGTTTTTCATGTAAAATATTTATGTGTTTTATATTAAATGATCAACATAAATGGACATTATTTAAAAGCGAGCACCTATGAGCAGAAGACGGGAGCTAAGTATATGGTAGTCAGTTGTGTGAAAGGTAGCGAAACATAATGATCTACTAACAACCTATTTTGTAATATGGTGTACATAGGAGTGATAGAGGAACTAAAGTCAATGTAAGTTGCTCTTTAATAAAAATTGATTTCCTATTCCCATCGAATTTTTTTTTTTTGCTTGCTACATGAAATTAATGACAGAAGTTTGCCAGAAATCGTGGAACTGCTTCGAAGATATATAAGGTTAGAATATTTGGTGTAGTATCGTAGACATATAGTAAAAACAGCTGATTAATAACAACAACTTGGTAGAATAAACGGGTCTCCGTTGATTTATATATATTCCTCCATGCATCAGGTCGCAACCATGTCCAGCTATATACTGCTACCTTAGGCTGCTCTGGGCACAGATGGCTAATTACACAAGTTAAGATTACCAGCTACCGCGATTAGGTTAAAAACTATATACGACGTCTCTAGAAAGGCACGTATTTGGTATAATACTAAACTAAGTGGAGGACAAACACACTGATGACTCAGAACGGAGACGTCATCTTGGTTCGCTTTAAAATCTCCTCGAAAAGGACATTATTTCGGGCTGCTGCCAGCTTCGTAGTCTACTACCTTAAAAGTTCATGTATTATCGCCTCGACTAGCAATTACGTGGAAGATGTTCAGGATGTTAGTTTATTTAAGCTAATCCCATCCACATTTCTATTCGACTGCCTCACCCCAGATACGTTATCATAGACATCTACAGCTCTATGCTATTGTCATCAGTAGTCTATGATACTCGAGCTTGTTAAGTGAACCATGCGCTTTCTAATATATAGCTATACAATGTTATATTGTTTATTATATTGTTCGAATTTTGGTGTTATTGTTTAAACAAAAATTATAGAACAATTTAGACTGGTTCATGCTGGAGAAGACACTTCGTTTAATGAACATTAGTATTATTATTGTTGTTGTTGTTATACCCGTTATAAGCAAAAACAAGTCAAATTAAATAATATATTGCGCATCCAAATCGTGACTCCCTTCTCTTTCTCTATATAAGTCTACTGGTATATGATATTGACTCACCTTGACTTCGCCTTTATTATTAACTCATAAACATCGGCATGGTTCCGGGCTGTCCTCAACCAACACAACAATATAAAGTTACCACATAAACATCGATAAAATCAACCTAAGCACTCCCACAGAACACCTTTTTTGGTGGCACATAATGCTGGCTTGACCTTAGGGATTGTGATAATGTTAACGCTATTCAATGTGGCACTTAATTACGGTGCAGGAACAACGGACACTGAACAAACTGTACTTGACCTATGCTATATCAGAGCGGACTTTTTGGAGGAACCGACTGCCCCCTAAAATACTTTGTTTCAATAAAATAGTATTATTCGGAGTTGTACTTGTTTGAAAACTGAACGTGGAAGAATGAATTGGAAAATAATTAAATATTACAAATACTTATTTCAGTACTTTATTTCAGATTATCAGATTGAGTTGGTTATTGTAATTTTGAAAAACAAATTTCTTCAGTTTTAAGAAGGACTGGGTGATGTGACGCAATAAGACGCCAACTTGTTGTTAGAGCGAACTAAGATTTAAAGTAGGTAGTTTGTCAGCGGAGTGGCCTTGTGTCAAGCAACGTGCAGGGAATCTCTAAAAAGCCCCGAAAATTGCCGGTGAGAAAACAAATAAAGTACTTAATTAACCTGAGGCTATCTGGTAAATCACGGTAATTAGAAAGAGTCCCATTACTGCCCATTGTCAGCGAGGTAATGGCAGCCCAAATACCGGGACTAATTACAAGAAATAGCGGCGTTCGTCGCTAATGTCTAAACTTTTGACATCGTTTATCAGAGGAGCGCCAACAAACCTCGGGGCAAAAAATGTGTGCCTTCCATTAAAGTTGACCGGATGTCATGGGTTAAAACTCCCTTGTGGAAGTAAGGTGTATTCAAGGCATCACTAAGCTATGTGTTTATGTCGAGGTGGATGGAAGTTTGTGGAGACACATATTCCAAGCTTAAACGATATGGCACCATCTGCTATCAAATGAATTTAGGAAATATAGAAACGCCACACGTTGGCTTGAAACCATTGTTCAAGTGTTGTATAAACCAATGCTGGAAGATTATATAATATTGTTGTAATATATATATATATATATATATATATATATATATATATATATATATATATATATATATATATATATATACATATATATATATTATATCATACACACATATATGCATGAAAGTGGATCATGACAATGTGTTAAATTTCTCCTCTTCCTTGAATAATTTATGACATTGTATTGCTGATATTCGGCTATAAGTAACTCAAAATATTTCAAGACTAAATGATAATAAAACATATTTTTTTATATTTGGTTACACCGCATCTGGTTAAATTCCTAAAAACACCAGCATTAAAGACGAATGCATCTTCAATTACCCCTAATAGGTCAGTACAAAATCTAGGAGTCATTTTTGACCAATGTATGAACATGTCACATCAGTATGCCGAGTTGCCTACTACCATCTTAAAACAACCGCTGTCTAAAAACATTATTGATATAAGAAGCACTTGTAACTGTGGTCAATGTCTTTGTTTCATCTTCTATACACTCTTTTAACTCCCTGTTATATGGTATATCTAATTTTAATATCAAACACTTTCAGCGATTTCAGATAAGTGCAGCTCGCATATAATAATAATAATAATAATAATAATGATAATAATTGTGTTTTATATAGCACCTTATTAAACTTCTCTTGAATTGCTTTAACACCTTTCACATTTAAAACACAATTAAAACATATCCTGAGCTCATATAGGATAAACACATTTTATACATAATAAACTAGTTTATATATTATAAATAGGCTAATTTAAATAAGTGGGTTTTAAGAACCTGACAAACTATTTCTTTACTTGCTGCAAGTATTCGAAAATATGATCATATCATCCTAATTCTTCAAAGACTACACTGGCTACCTGTTTGACAGCGTATCTATTTCAAGATTTTACTAACAACTTATAAATCTATCAATGAGATGGCATTTGAATACCTGTGTCAAATGGTTTCCATTAGAAGTTATCCCGAAAACTCAGATCAGCCAGTCAGATACTATTCCAGGTGCCCGTGTCTCTGCTCGAGTGATGTGGTGATAATGCGTTTAGATTGCCCGCATATATCTTGATATCTGTTTTAAAACGAACGTGCTTAAAGTTGCGTTCACCAATAAATAACAATCATAGGGTTTTTATAGATATATTATGTGGGATATCATTAAAAAGCGCGTTTGAATTGCTTCTTTTGGTAAGGTACTTCAGTAAATAAAGATTATTATTATTATTATTATTATCATTATTATCATTATTATTATCATTGTTGTGTTATGCATGCATACACACACACACACACACACACACACAGAGAGAGAGAGAGATAGAGAGAGAGATAAATAGAGAGGGGGAGAGACACACATACACTCATATATATATATATATATATATATATATATATATATATATATATATATATATATATATATGATATATTAATAATTTATTACAATAACATTTTAACATCATATAAGTACATGGATAACATAACAAACATTATATATATATATATATATATATATATATATATATATATATATATATATATATATAATCCCTTTAGGTTATTGTTTACAGTTGACCATAGGACGGGAGTTCTAATTTCGAGATGGCTGTGTACACGCGGCTTTTTGTATCATATTATGTTAATGTACGTGTCTCATTATGTTTAATGGTTTGATCAACACGGATAATTAAAAAATCAGCAACTCCTTCTGTTCCAACAGACACCAATACTAGTCATATTGATTATTTTTCTATTTTAGTCCTTTGTTTTTATATAAACAAAAAAAAATTCCTAGTCTTTAATTAAAAATAAATAGTAACTCTAATGAAATAATTACATTTTGAGCCCGGATATCGTATTGCGTCTGATATTATTTCCATTTTAAAAACCAAAAGCGCGCTGACATCACTCTATTCAGTAACAATCTGTAGTTGATTGATTATTCGAATTCATAATATGGCTAATTATTAGAGTACTAACAAATATCATTTCATATGGGACCATAATATTTTACTTTCAGCAACATAATATTCTCATATCTCCTGCAAATGTGATGTAATGTAAATTTTAATAAGGCATAAGTGATCGTTTTTACTAAAATTATGGAAAATATTGTTAAATCAGATTAGAGATTTATTTTCCACAGTGGCATCAGTTATTAGCGTCATATTTGCTCGGAGGAAGTAAATTAGATGTTGTGTTTTGGGAGGAATTACTTCCCCGTACTACGTCAGCTACGTCAAAGTGTAAACTATTGAGTTAAAACTGTATCGTAAAGTAGTGACCCACATAAGTTACCTTATCGAAAGGAAGTGACCTTTAGCATGACTAATACCTTTATTTTGTCAGCAACATTGATAACTAGGCTCACATAACATCTCTCCGACCTAAAGTATATTAATCAGCGTGTCAGTAGGTGAGTCAGTAAAGAGACAAGTGATTGAGTAAGGAAGTGAGCCAGCGACTGGTTCAGTTAATGAGTGAGTAAGTGAATGAGTGTGTGAGTAAGTGAGTAACGCGTCGCCACAAAAAAATCGTTTAATGTTACCTCCATCCATTCGATGACAATGCTGGCCAATTATATGCCACCAAAATCTCAACAATCAACGGAGGTCGTTGAGTACGCACACGAATTAGACACCCGCCTACCGTAAATGGACGCCTATTGTTTGAACCGTTGACGCGATCAGTGTCTAAGCGAAGCCCAAAGAAGCCCAAATAATTCGTTTTAAAGCCACCCAATGCCAACGCCCTACTCGTCCAGGCCGAGCCATTAATAGGCGATACCGAGTAGCCGTTTCGGCCACGTATATGACATGCGGCACGAAGAGCGATAAATTCCGGCAATATGTCTTCGTTATTAGCGGGACGCTCCTTAAACACAAACATAAAGATTTAGTATGGCAATAAGCTGCTTCGAGCCCATGATGGAAGCGATAAATAACCGTTACATTTTGCCATAAAGTCAGCGCTGTTGACAGCCGGCCATCAATTAATGCCGACAGACTAACGCGCTGTGGTCAGAGAGTTTGGTATACGATGAACGGGTCGTCTACAGCAAATGATAGATGACGGGATGGCACGACCTGCTCTGATAAGCGAGTCTGGATCAGCGCGTAAAATGACCTTCTACGTGCGCATTCATGAGGATGCGCGCGCGTACTTTCGAGACAGATATATATGTGTGCATAAGAGTGTGTGTGTATGTGAGTGTGTGTATGTGTGCATGCGTGTCTGTGTGTGTACGCGTGTGTGTGTGAGAGAGATAAATATAGCAATGGCTAATATAGTAATATGAATAAGCATAACATATATATGCCAAACTGATTAAATAGTGTCTTCAGAATATCCACTATCTAATACTTTTGTTAACCGATGAAGCCTTTGCTATGCCGGTCTTTGCATGTGTTACATCTCGTAAAGATTAGTATAACGTCCTACTGAATGCCATATATGGTAACAGCATTGGTCGCCTTCGTCGGATTCACAACAGTCCATAATGTATAATGGCATTTATTTGAAGATATGATCATATCACCGTCATTCTTCAAAATCTACCTTTGGCTGCCAGTAAAACAGCGCATCTATTTCAAGATCTTACCAGACAGTCTAAAATCTATCAGTGATCTTGAGAAAGTAAATCTTGTTTATAAATGTTACCCGTTTATCGTCGTTTTCACTGGTTGGTTGCTTAGTTGGATTAGCATAGGCAATGGTCACAATTTGGACATAAGGTCTGGGACAACTCTTTAGGGAAACATTTCTCAATGATGCGTATGACCAAGATTCTAACCCACAACTTTGACTTTTGTTGCGCACTCTTCTGATCAATGCTGTATCTGAGAGCTCCCATGATTTCAACGGTGTATAATGTTGTTCATTCAGTTTTCTAATTGGGATTTATAGATATTCTATTGAGGATATCACTGTACAGAGACAATGAATAGTTCCTACTGGCAAAGACATGCATATTGACCACATTTGTCTAATAACAGACTTTGGGCTTCTCAAATCAAGCGAGTTTGGGAAATCCCCGAACGATACTTCAATGACATAATTCCTCCTTTCCTGTGGGGGAGTAGTCAAAGATTGTACGTTGTTCTAAACGGATTTCTAATTCGATCTACAAGTTAGCTTTGATCTCTTCAGTGATATCACTAGGGGTTATAGCCTCCATATTTCGTGATTCTTTGAAGTATAAAACCCATTTGCGTTTTGAGGCTAAGTCTTTTGAAAATTACCAACTGACTTTTATATTTGGGGGGGGGGGACTGTTCGTGTAGCTATATATGTTTCAGCCAATGTTATTTGATACAAAAAATATGTGTCGATAGACAAGGACTCATTTGTTGCTGATCTGCTAGTTTCTTCTCTCGTATCTGACCCATCAGATGATATTTATCTGGTGGATTTGTAAAACCTTGTTGATGAGCATGCATCTTTAAGGACAAAGGAAATCCCAAAGAAGACCAATGTTTCTATGGTACAATAAAGAAATACAAGCTACAAATAGGCACATAAAATATTGTGAGAGGTTTCTGTATTCATTATGACATGGTCAAGGTCAGTAAAATTCAAGTTAACATACCCTTGCCTCTGCGAAATCAAAATATTACAATAAACAGATAAAAACATTCAAGGGAAATCAAAGGACTGTTTTGAGTACTGTGAATAAAGTACTACAGAACAATCGAACTGCCCTTCCAAATATTATCAACTCAGACAAAGATATGGCCCTTTGTTTTAATAACTTCTTTCAAAAGGTATTACATATACTTGAAGAGTTCCCTTACAGCACAGGGTATGCCAATGGTAATCTTGCATGTTTAGGATGGATACATTTGAACCCTTTAAAGAGACTGAGATTAGACAGTTGCTGAAAAGGTTATCTAATGTTTTCTGTGCAGATGACCTATATCTACATGGCTTGTGAAAGAGAGTTTGGATGTTCTGATAAGCTCGATTACAGTGATAGTTAATAAATCGTTATCTTTGGGTATTTTCTCAACGTCCATAAAAGCTACCCTTGTAAAATCATTTATAAAATCCCCAGTTTGGACTGTAATGTTTTAAACAATTACAGACCTGTTTCAAATCTTACATTTTTATCTAAAGTCATAGAAAAGGCAGTTGCTTTCCAGCTAAACAAATATTTGATCAATAATAACCGTAATGAATCACTCTAGTCTGCATATGAAGGTCTTCACAGCATTGAAACAGCCTTGGTTCGGGTGAAAATGATATTATGATATCAATTGATCAAGGTAAGCCAGTAATTTTTGTTCTTCTTGACACATCTGTTGTATTTGATACAGTTGACCATAATATATGTTTCTCTAGCTTGAAAGACATGTTTGGTCTGTCAAGTAAAGTACTTGAATGGTTTCGATCCTATCTGGAACAACGCTCCCAGAGAGTGTCTGTTCGTGGTATTTTATCTTATGGTCAGTTTTTTGTTATCTGGTGTACCATAAGATTCGGTTCTTGGTCCTCTGGTTTTCGTCTTTTTTGGATCATTATGCACCCGTATGGGGTTAAATATCACGTGTATGCCGATGAAACACGGCTGCATAAAATTATATCACTGCATCTTGACAATAAGTTAAATTTATTCGACTACGGATGAGCCAAAATCTTCTAACACTAAATGATAATACAACAAATATTATATATTTGGCATCATCACATAGTGCTAAATCTCTAAAGACACCAACATTACAGATATGTGCATCTTCGTTTAGCTCTAATAGGTCATTAAAAATCCTTGGCAAATATATTAACATGTATGAATATTTCACATCAGTATACCGAACTGCGTACTACCATCTTATGAATATCCAGTTTTAAAAGTATTTTTGAAACAAGAAGCACTTGTAAATGTAGTCCATGGCTTTGTTACATTTGGTATAGACTATTTTAACTCCCTGTTATATGAAATATCAGATTATAACATCAACTGCCCCCAGCGAATTTAAAATAGTACACCTCGCATAATGACAAATGCTCTAAAACATGATCATATAACCCTTATTCTTCAAATACTACATCGGCTACCTGCTAGATAACGTATTTATTTTATTTTTTTACTAGCAATATATACATCAATCAAAGACGCGGCACCTGAATGCGTGTGTGAACTGGTGTCCATTAGAAAGTCACCCCGAAAGGTTAGGCTATCTAGTCAGGTACTATTGCAGGTGCTTGTGTCTCCTATCAAGTCATATGGTGATTGTGTATTTAGTGTTGCAGCCCCCACTTTGTAAAATAGGTTGCCAGCAGATATTAGAAATGCGTCGTTTCTTGAAAATTTAACAGATAAATAATAATTATATTTAAATTTATTAGAGTGTTTTTACAGACATAAAATTTGGGATATCATGATAGAGGGCCTGTGAATGATTCCTGCTAGAAAGGGTGCTTCATTAAATATAAATTATTATTATTATTATTATTATTATTTGTTTACGATATAAAACTAATCTGCCTTCGTGTACAAAACGGCGCGAAATGATATGATCGCGTGAAACATTCTACATACAAAAGTTAACATCAGGATCAGAACCAATAATCTGCAAGTATGCAGCGCAGTCCTTTACCAGCTCTGCTACTGAAATATGCTTTAATGTTGCGGTGTCAAGCTGAAAACCTTTCTCAAACAATTAGAAACCGAATTGGCATAAAACATGATAAATGTAACAATGTATCGGAGAGAAAAACCAGAAAACAATCACCTTAGAAGCAACATTCGTTATTAGCTCCAGGTAGAGATTTGCCTCAGCGAATAATTTGTTTTAACAGAGTTCTCATCTTCACCCATCCTGACAGGCTTTCATCTATATTAGTTTAGTGTCCGCACCATCAGATACGTATTTACACTACGGAGCAAAAATGCAATCACGAGATTAAGGAAATGAAAATGTCGCTGTCATTTCAGATCAAAGCTAGCCGCTTATCTCTTATGTTCCATCGCATAACCCGCAGCCATTTCCTCTTGGGGACAGCAGCATCCCATGATAAAGTTAGTGGAAGAAGAAAGAAAAAAACAAAAAACAAACAAATGGAGCTTGGTTTGGCAGAACCATTCCATGATAACGGTCGCCGTCCACTGGAAGTCGGTGAGAATTATGGATTGTTTGCTGTTAATGCAATTCGCAAATACTCTTTCCATATTAATTATAGTAATTATATTTCCTTCATTTTCAGGTTCAGGTAGTACGTATAATGGTTCTGTTTGTGTGCTAGCGGACGATTAACTGTTTGTGAATAATGTTTTATGGCACTTTGTAATTGGGTTATCTTTACCAGCAACGGGTACTGTATTATATATTTATATATATATATATATATATATATATATATATATATATATATATGGGGGGGATCTGTTGCAAATATAGCACTGAAATATATATATATATATATATATATATATATATATATATATATATATATATATATATATATTATTATATAACAAGATTTTTAGTTTTGTCAATGTTAGGTACCAGCAAATGATAGACTGTATTTCTATCGACTGGTGTTTGAGCCATTAAAGGTTTTTAAAAATAAAACCTAAAAAGTAGAAGTAGCCATAAAAATGTAAATGTTGTTGTTTTACGGCCACTTCTGTGCACACGTTAGGTTAAATCGGCTGAACGATCTCCAAAGGTAATGAGGTGAAATGAAAGACGAAACAGCCTTCTGACACAGCCCAGCCGAGATTTGAACCACGGTACTATAGTTCTGCGGCCAACTGCGCTAGTAGTTCTGCCATGGAGGCACCCAGCAGAAGTAGTCGTGGTGGTAGTAATAGAAGCAGTAATAATAATAATTACAACAACAACAATAATAATAATATAATAATAATAATAATCTGATTTGAAACAAATACCACTCAAACGCACTGTACCGAAATTAGAAGTTAACAGACAGTTATATATATGATCACTTAAACTAACTGAAATTAGACAGTCGTTATAAAGTACTTGGTACTTCGACAGAGTTTAATTAAAATTAAAAAGTAAAGTAACCCTGAACGGTATAGTACTAAACAAATATTGTATAAATAATGAGTTATTATATTATAATAATAAAACACATACTGAAACGTTAAATATGTGAGGAATCGTCATCCTGTTGACACCATTATTCCTTTATCTTCTCCTCGAAAGAAAACTCTGTCCAGTTTAAAATAAGCTTGTAATTGTTCTTTGAGGACTTTAAATGTTTTTGTGCGATATAACCATCATGCACAATATTCTGAAATCACGAGAATGGTCTCGCCAGTAAAGTTTAATCTTATTCTCTTATACGTTTGTGTTTATTCTCCTATATTTTTGTGTTTATTCTCTTTCATGTTTTGTTTATTCTCTTATAATTTTGCGTTTATTCTCTTTTATTTTTGTGTTTATTCTCTTTTATTTTTGTGTTTATTTTCTTATATTTTTGTATTTATTTTTTATATTATTGTTTTAACTGCCCGAATCATGCAACTGATATTAAAACATGAGAAGGGAGAATAATTTGAATCCCCAGTCAGAAGAATCATGCATAATTATTAATATAATTTGCTTGTATAGTATATTATTATTATTATTATTATTATTATTATTCGGTTGATTAATTTGTTTCATGCCTCAATTTGTTTAATGAAAAGCCGCTAATATGGAAATAATCGAGCGTGTCTTGACTCGACTAAAATTTGCGAGCTGCTAAACGAAACATCCAGACAAACCTGGATCGGACTTCATCTATACATGTTCGTATCCATTCTAACTGTACTAAAAATGGCTACAAAAATAAAAACTGATGTATGCTGTAGATAGAAAGGGGCTTCCCAATTACCATCGCTGTTTGTTGATTCTGCTGGAAGTTCTCGACGAAAGTTGCACTAAGGATCAACGAGTGAGCGCAGAAGGGGTCATTTACTCTCGGCTCATCTTAATGGTCTCAGCCTAAACGCTTTATTACGTATAGTAGATTCCATTTTACAAATACAGTCTGAGATTATACGACAACAATCCAGGCTAAACGAAAACACGTTGAAAGTAAGGAGGTTGTGACTGTTATCATAACGTAGTCGGTTCGTTTTATATTAGACGGATCTCTTTCTTCCGGCCATCGTACTGTGAGAAAGTACTGTATGAACTAATCGGAACGTACGAAGTCAGTTTAATGGTAGTGGTTTCGAACCGATAGCCTCTTCATTTGTGACTCCAGACCGTTGCTACTAATCATAACTACACATCAGCCAGGCCTTCCCGTGCAGCACAATGCCACTACATTTGTGTCGTTGAAAAATACCAACAATATGCATTAACTGAACATTCTCATCTAAATGCGAACATAGATTAATCAGGTTTACATTGGAATGATGGAGCCAATTGTCTTGTACAATCTGTCCCCCCCCCTAATAGCCCTACGTGTAATATGAGGTAACTAGCGAAGAAATCTAGTTGGAAAGGCAGAACCATACCATTCACTTCGAATAACATTTGCTGTCTGAGTATTTAAACCTGCTGAATACATCAATTAAATCTGAATGAATTGCTTCACCGCCAGGGTAATGTGACCATGATAGAATCATGGATAAATAAAGTAATTTCCTATTCATATAGATCATTAATGCTAAAAATATCGTATGCTTTAAAGGTAGGTATACCGAGCGGTTGTTAAAAAGCTGTATCCATTATTCTCATTCATCTTTTTGGTAAAATGACTGCTTTGCCAAACAAGACTGAATTGCATTATTTTATGCGGATTATACCATCCTACACGTTAAGATGATTTGGGCGAAACAAACAGTTCTAGGATCGACCATAAAAACTAAAAATGTTGTAATGACTGGATTTTAGAACGGCCTCTCTTAATATTCTGGTATTTATGTTAACTAAATTGTATTTTCAGTATAGAATATGGTGAATATAAATACCAGGAGCTTTGTCTTTTGATTATTACATTTAGCCTCTAACTGTGTCAACATAGATCTATTTACAATGATATATGTTTGTGTAATAAATCACATTTCCTACGATTTGGTCTGATTATAATATATCCTATTTTAGTAAAAACTAAAAGATTGACGATTCGCATAGAATCAGTGGAATAAATAAATTTTTTAATTTGGCTGTGAAAATAAAGGTCATTATTAGAAATGTAATATATATATATATATATATATATATATATATATATATATATATATATATATATATATATATATATATATATATATATATTAGAAGAAAACAAAATATGACAGTAGTACATTTGGAACCATTAATAACATATAGGGAACTTTAAAATACTTTTTATAATAGATCTAAACCTATTTGGGTAATCTGTGGAAGATATTTTAAACGTTCGACCAGTTTGAATAGTATTTGACAAGTATTTGGTAAACAATTATTATACTTAGATTTGTCTGAGACATGTTTATTATTTATTATATATGTTGAGATAAATTTTGTTTTGTTATTTTTCTACCGATTGCTTTTTAAATGTATTCTAATATAATTGTTGCAGATCTATTCAATATTATTATATATTTCTAATTATATATATATATATATATATATATATATATATATATATATATATATATATATATATATATATATATATATATATTATACAAAAACACACATAAAGTATACTTAGAAAACTCTTACTACATTCAATGTCAAAGGTAAACATGAATATATCGGTATTAATAGTACTAATAGGTTGTATCAGACGAACTCTTACCGCGACTTATTCAAATTCAGCCGGATTTTCCCTCTATACTTCCTACGAGCCAAAGTGGTGTGTGTGTGTGTGTGTGTGTGTAGTGTGTGTGTGTGTGTGTGTGTGTGTGTGTGTGTGTGTGAATATATCTTTGATTGCGCTCAACCAGTTTAGCTATAAGACCTAGATTCCGTATAACCTAGTCTGTGAAATATTTCACTTCACTTTTGTATTTGTATTAATCAGTTGTAATATTATACAGAACTCACCAGGTCCCAGTATCTGAATGCCTTGCTTACTTATCACCCAGTGCAGGTTTATATAAATTCAGGGAGCAATTCCTGATATATCATACAATAAGGAAAAAACCGTGGCGTGATGAGCATGCTATGCAATAAAGATTTGACAGTGTTCGCTAAATGGCATATTACCAGAATGAAACATAAACATGACTTATGCGTAAATCGATGTGCAGCTTATGCCCACCCGTCTGTTGTAAATGATGTGCTTTGTTGTACAAACCGGACATGTTCAGATAGTTAATATTCTGTTTAACTGCATGTAAGACAATTTGTTAAACGATTTACGTTAGGATATGGAAGTTGTTTTTATTTGATTTGTATGGTTTCTTGATACTCGGATAAGTGACTGCTCCATTATTCCATGCACACTAATTTTTCTTTAATCAAGGAGGCAATTTCCTGCTGTAAATGTTAGAGATATCGGGAATAAACAGCCTTAAGTTGATGTGAAGGGAACAAGAAAGAACCCTAAGCGCACCTGATTGCTTGATCCCTGTCGTATAAGTTAGTGCCTAAAGAGGCTATACTTCCTACCTAACTCACTTTGACTGATCACTTCTGATGTGTGCCACCCCTCATCATGATGAGTAAGATGCTGCCATGAAAGCTGGCTTAGACCTGCTTGAGCCTTGCTAGGAACTACAGAAAGGAACAAATGCACATTTATTTGATTGGGATTTTCAAAGAGTATGAACAAGAATCTTATCAGTTTTTGTAGAATTTTGAATAATTCAATGGGATAATCCAATATATTTCTTAACTTTTTGATGTTTTATAGATCTGTTTTTATATCCTAACAACAAAGTTGAGTGGAATAATCGGCACAATGCCTTATAGTTATTTCATTTTGTATTACCTAATTCATATTTATTATCATGTGTACTCTAAATGCACGTGCGTCTGGATACATTTTTGGGTCGTAATCCATGTTATTCTCGGCGATAGTAAGATATAAGCAAATAACCGTCAGTACCCCTTCTCTTCTAAAACGATTTACTTTGTTCATACTGCCTTGTGTTCATTTATTGTTATTTCCCCCTCCTGGTGATATGCTTTGATTGTATCAGATGAACTCTTAGCGTGACTTATTTAAATTCAGCCAGATTATCCCTATATGCTTTCAACGAGCCAAAGTGGTGTTTGTGTTCACCATCTCATTAATATATGGCACAACATATCAATGCAATAACATTCATTGCAGATATCTTGAAATACATAATGAAACATCAAAGTATCTGATTCGTGTCAAAAAATGGTTTTGCTTGGACACAGTTTACAGTGTGGTTAATGACAATATTATTCTGTGGAATTTAAGAATTATTTTGATAACTTCAAAAGCTGGTCGAAGCAATTTGGACATTTTCTCATTAAACAAAATATCCTAATCCATGACGACATTGCAGGTAATATTTGGGGAATCAGAAAAGATCTTATTCCTTTATAATTGTTGATTTTTTGGCCGCCAGGAGGTCAGAAGAGAGCAAATGTGGAACATTTACATGTTAGTTACTCCCATCAGGTTTCCAATTAATTTGACGAGTTTCTTTTGATCCTTTACACATTCCTATATTTCTATGGAATAGAAACCCCTTTGCTCCTGGAAATGTAGTGTCTGACCGTATTCGGCAATATTAGATTAACCATATGGGTGTAAAAGAGATGCGCCGTTGTTCGCACATAAACCTCAGGGTAGACCAGTTAGCACACTTTGATGTAAACCTTAATTCAGGCTCATAATTATATTTGCCGCATATTTCCCTAGAACGTTGCGCACCGGCAACATATTCCAGGTATGGCCGGCACTAGGCTTAAATAAATCAATCACTCTCAATGATTGCACGGAAATGTATCTTAATATCTAACACAGAAAATGGCAGTATTGTTTGGTGTGGGTGATTGGTTCTGGTATGTCTTCATGCCTAGGATAAAGTAAATTACCACAAATTACGTTTTGACTGAAGTTGTACTGAAATTCTAGGTGCTCCGTTTCTGGTTGTTTTTAATGGCTACATCAAGGCCTAGCAAAATGCCTTAGTTCACAATGAATTCGAATTTGGTTCAAAAGAACTACAACTGAACATTGAAGAAACTAATGAAGTTATCTAGAACTGCAATAATTATCTTCTTTCTCAAATATTATTCTCAAAGGGTTTTAACAAACCTAATTTCTTATAAGAAGATTTATGTTAAATAAAACTGTTAAATAAAGCAAAAAAACATATTTAACCGATAACACCCAGGTATTTATAACAATTCTAGGTCAGGAGAAAACACCTGATGTCGGAGTAGTAATAATATTTAAATCTGTTACGTCTTCTTTAGAACATAATATTTTAAAATTACATGTAGTAATATTTATAAAAATATTCTATACGTTAATTCCATAATGCTTTCGTTGATACTGATATAAATAAGAATGAACCTTTCTTCCAATATGACACAACTGATGGTATTCTTTACATATACGGATTATCTGCCTGACCAATAAAGAAACAGACAGCTCTCATACCAATTGAAGAAGCCAGATCATCTCAAGTATGATTCACTTCATTTCTATTTTATTCGACATTAACCAGCGTGGAAAAGGATAAGAACTAGAAGCCAATTAATTCAGCATAATTTCAGTATTTAAGCTAATCACTTAACTAAAACTAAACTTAGTTGAAGAACCTGTGGACTGCTGTTTGTTTTGTATATCTACAACGAACACCAACGTTAGTCTAGTTTCTCATTCTGTGTCTGCGTAATGTGAAATGTCCTTTATTGTTTTCACTGAAATAATAATAAAGTATTTAATTAACAGGTATACAATTATCTGTATTTCTAAGGTGGTAGGTGGCAATAAGGAAGAAAGCTATCTGAGGTTGTTCTGCAACCCTGAGGTCTCTTTTATAAACCCGAAGAAGGTGTGTTGTTCTACCTTCTCTATTCCGTTTAGCAATGCTTACGCAGAATGAGTTTGTCAAGGATGACGCCAGGTTAGATAAACGAAACGGAAAACTCATAAAAATGGCAAATAAAATGCATAAATAAATAAATAAAATATATATCTATCCCTGGCAGTGCGTGCTAGGCTAAAGCGATAAATTTAATTTAGTTGGTCTTCAAGTAAACTAATTGGGTACCTCGGTAGTCTAGCACCAACGTGTTGGACCACAGAACAATACCACCCGTGTTCGGATGTCGGCATTGGTTTATCTGAAGGGTGTTTCATCTTTTACTTCGCTTCATTACCTTTGGAGGTATCTCGGCCCATCTAACCTATCATGTGTACAAATGTGGCCGTAAAACATCCAAACATCAAGTAAGCTAATTTGGATATTATATCTGCTTCAACAGGAGATAATTATCTATGCTGTATGGATGCATATTTGTACTATGCAGAATAATGAATCACTGAACAGAAAAAAGGTTTCTTGCAGAAAATTGGTGATTAATGGTGTACTTGATTTACATGTATCATCGCTAAGAGCATGAAGAGTTTTTGGACAGTCAGTAACTCATTGAGTCGCTCACTACCCATTGCTCACTTGATTAACGAATAATGGGTGAGTTATTAATTCTTAACTTATTATCTATCAATGATAGTCCAGATTATAGTCATGCATAGACCTCACGTACCACTGACATGACACTCGCACATCAATATTGACATAATTTCTTGTATAACTTCTATCTAAGTTAGCTTGTACTCCCAATCCTGTATTACAATAGCACTCTTACACTGTGTACTAGTACTATATGCCTATAAGTAAGTAAGCTTGTACAAAGAAATATTGAAAGGTAGAATTGGCAGGATGGATAATGGATTTCCTGGCACCACAAGTTTGTGTTTGCTTCTCACACACACACACACTCACACACACACACACACACACACACACAAAAAAACAAAAAAAAACACACACACACACAAACACACACATATACATGAACACATACACACGTACATATACACACACGAACACACACACATACATACATACACAATTAAATACACACAGGCGCGCAAACACACACACACATATCCAGTCAACTAAATATAAATCTGAGTTCTATTTATCATGAACGAGTAGTACAATACAAAGATTAATATCTATATGTGTTACAATGTGACGCCTATTATTACTTATGCATCAATAAGGTATAGGGTCACTGTATTCCTTAGTATGGACCAAATACGTGGTCATCAGACTTATACGACAACGACCAACACACCAACAACAGCATCTACTGTATTAGGGCCTCGTCTTGTAAAACATTAGCCAGTAAGTAGTGTTGGAAGGCTTAACGTATTTACTGTGTTAAACATGAATTCAGCCTTAGTTTTATTGGGATTCGGTTACACCTGGTTTGCACTAATTTTCGGACACATAGTTCATCACTAAATAATAGAATAAAACAGAAAACGTCGTGCTATGTGTGTTTACCTTGAACATAGAGCATACAAGAAACAGTTCACGGCAGTAAATGTGTATACTACACACTGAGTTGAGATTAGTTTCCACAAATTCACTGGTGTAATTCAGTAGCTGATGCAGCTCTTAAAAACTTACTATATGGTACTGCCTAGCTTCAATGTTGGAGTTTCAGTAATAATTATGTTAGTACAACTGAACTATTCAGATCAGGTGTTCAGAATACACCTTGATAGCGAATAATCAATATAAGACTAATTTCCAATTATTTCTACCAATAGCAGAATTTCTTATCTATTGGTTTTTTTAATGGCATGATAACCTTATGCTTTTACATTTTTGTCTAATGTCGCCAATTACTCTACCAAAACCTGAATGCTAAATCAACTGAGTAACCTAATTCAATTATTGATTACTTCATATTTAAGTAATGTAGCACTCTATAGCTAACGTTTGTAGACAATTATTCACTTGGTTGATGATATTAACGACCAATTCCAGATGTATTTATACTGAGCACTGACAATAACATTTCCATAATTTGTTTAAAAATCATCATATTTAATTATAACATAACTGAATGTATGAACAAAATCTATGAGTACTTTTCAAATTGTCAAGCTGTGTATATTTTGTTCAAATATATTAACTGAAATTGGAACACTTCATAATTTTGTTTTATTACATTTAAGGTAAAGTATATTTAAACTTATTTATGTTAATGTTGGTGCATATAGGAAGGCACCATTTTGTTCCAGTGAGTGGATTTAATTCATTTGTCATCATTTTCAATTGCATCTGCATCTGAGGGAAATAAATATTTGTTCCATATAAACATTTCTCATATCTTAATATTAGTACTTGATGACATATTTTAAATAGCTATACTTATGCACTAGGTATCAACCTGAGAGATCTTCTGTGTGAATTCTGTTCTTTGAAATGTCCTTTTGAGTCTACATTTGTTTCCAATTCCATCGAAACAGTTTAGTCGCCGATCATCTGAACACCGATAAAAAATATTTTGGCACCAAATAATAAGCCCAATGGTTATGTCTATTTATTGTACCTGATTAGCCCTAATATGATCAAATATGAAATGGATCACAAATCACTTGTATCAACATAGTAATTTTACTATGCAAATATAGGATTACCGGATAAAATATACTATTTAATATATATATATATATATATATATATATATATATATATATATATATATATATATAAAATGATCCAGATTGATTTGTTTTTCGGGGAGAAAATCCCCCCCAATCAGGGGAGCAGTACGGAAAGATGGAGCCAAAAAAACCTTGAGGGTGGTCACTGCCAGAGAGTTTTACGTCCTCGGGGGGCTTTAACGTCCCCCTTTATTTTTAATAAATCAGTGGAGACGGCAGCGATCCAGAACTTTGGTTTCTTATATATATATATATATATATATATATATATATATATATATAAGATATGCACACTGACTGTGGCACCCCACGTGACCATTTAACCAATTACATTATCTGCATTCAGTGGACTCCGCTTAGAACACTGTGACACCACCACATAGCATACCTGTAATCTATATAGAGATATTGATATTTAGCCACTTACCCCGTTTAATGTTTAGAACGGGCAAAACTAAATTTAAACCACAATTAATTTACCACATAATGTTTTAATTCAGAACTATTTCTTCCATGACAATCCTACTTGGAGTATAAACTACTCGGAGTAGGTATTCCAAGTAGGTAATCGGAGTACCTACCCATGGTAAAAAGTATTAGGCAAAAAAGAGACGGAAAAAAAATCGGAATTAGAATTGATAAATTTGGAATTGAATTGGATTTGATCAATTTGATGTGGACTGGGAATTGGAATTGATTAAATGGAATTGAGTGAAATTGACAAAATGGAATTGACCCCATTTAAAATAAT
>JAODUP010000493.1:0-92500 GCA_025642065.1 Paralvinella palmiformis
ACTCACTCACTCTCACAAACCCAGCCACAAACCCACCACAAACCCAACCATCCACCCACCCACTTTCCTTCTCCCACTATTTATGTTCTTAGCTTATAGTATGTTATTCTAGTGAATATTATTTGAGTCAGGCTACGTAATGTGGATGGAAACTGAATCACATTATCAAAAATGTAATAAGTAATTAAAATGGCAATGTGAGATGAAATAGAAATGCTAAAGAAATACTACATCTCTTTTGAGTATTGACCAGTTTCAAATAATTGGTTAGATCAACAAGAGACATCTTTCTATGACAGACAGGTAAAAACATATTAGCTATTATCTCTATATCAGTATTAACATCTTTTACAATGATAATATTAGGTCTGTTATATTTTCGCAATAAGAATCTAAGATTATTGATGGCTGAAAAAACACTTTTCTATTACGACTATAATTCACAGAAATTATCAAATGAAATTAATATCTGTGAGTCTAGATCTGTCATACGATAAATATCCAGTCACATAATATGTCTTTATCTGCTTATATTACTACACCATAGATGTGTCTTAATATGAGAAAACTCACACATTGTTTGAATAATATAATATAATTATTTATAGCTTGATATATCGACTTTAGAAAACATTTAATGACAATATTAGATAGGTATATTACTATGAATATTCACATGACTGCGTATTTTTGCGGGCCATGTTGTACCGTGATTTACTACATTGTAGTAATGTTTTCTATCATTTGTATTTCAAGTATTACACTCTTTCTGTAAGACATTTTCAGTTAGATGTTAGTGAGTATTAATAATTATCTGACTCCTTAATCCAAGCTTTCTGGAATGGACTATGGCAATGGCTTGCTGTGTAGTGTCCTTTTATCTCTCTTGTTCTGGATGTCTGGTGACAGGCACTGGTAATACTGAACATTAAACACTAGTTTGTTTCAGGTGCACAGCTTCCTGTATGTTTGAAATTATGTTGGAATTCAGTGTTAAATCTCGTTTGGGATAATCAAAGTACTGAGTGGATAGCATTACTGTATCAAAATGATATCCTCCTAAAGTATATAACAATGTGACTACTGTGACCCGAGATATGTTCGATTTTGAAATTGACAACAAAGTTACCCAACAACGTACTGATAGAAACGTTCGAACATCAACTCTCAGTCTCTGGAACAAATTGGCTAAATATATAACATTTATTGAAAGATTCTTGAAGTCCACTTATTTAAATTAGTGTTTTCATAATATGTATCAACTAGCATCTCTATATACAAAGTATGTCTATTTTATGTGAGCCAGAAATATTTGTAATTATATTTTAAACAACTGAAGTTGATTAAAGTACATTGTAAATTATTAGTATTATTATTATCATTATTATTATCATTATAAATATTATTATTATTTTTATCACAACTGTTATGCCATGCTATTAGAGGTATATTTGCCTAATATATTAAATAAAAAATATATTTCGTGAGGACACCAATACATTTTGTTAAACGGTTTTAACGTTAAAGTTAAATATAGTAGGTGATCATCAGATAAGTGCCTAGAATATAATATTTATTTTGACAAATTTTGAGAAAATTATATATTAATAATAAAACACTTTCTCGGAAATGTCCTTAGCATTCTACATGCTAATGACGTATATATCCCTGTAGCCCATCGTTTAGGGATCCGTAGAACTGGAACATGCAGACATTGCTGATGAACTGCACATGGTACTACGACACTCAAATAGACTAAGAGAGACCAAACATTACATCAATCGCCAAGTGCCTGCCGAAATCAGGGAGCGTAACCAATATGCGCTACCCGAGTTCAAGCAGAAACGGCAAAATCCTGCCAATAAAGCCCATCTTGCAAATGGTATATTGTATGTAAAGGGACGGCTACAGTCTAAATTCCTGCCACCTACTTTACCGCGTGTTGACTCGGCTGATGAAAATATCCCCAATTTCACAATTGCTATTGGAGATAAAATAACCGACGGAGGTAGCACCTTTATCGGCTATGCTGCTGATGTAACCAACATAGAGGATGTTTCAGTGGTTCTGGAACAATCACTGAAATTAGACGGCATTGCAGCTGCGACGCACCGCATTTATGCCTATCGGTACAAAGGTAGTGGAGGTGGCATAAATGAGAATTTTGATGCGGTTGTTGACGACGGTGTCGGCCTTCAGCTACTCAAGGCCATGCGTGATGACAAAATCTTGAATAGGATATGGATTGTCACTCGATTGTTTGGACCAGATTACCATCATATTGGCAAAGCACGGTTTGAACACGCAAGGCAAGCAAGTAGTAACGCCAATTTAAACTGTAAGTGCCACTGATACTTGTGTGATGTAATATACTGTACAGATGTGTATGCAATAATATCAACGTGTGCATATAATGATGTACTATGTAATGATTAATATTCTCCTGTTGTTGTAAATGCCTTATGTTTAGTGATATTACTATGTGTATGCTGGGATCACTTATAATCTTTATCGATGATATATTGACGCATAATGTTTAACAATTTGTTTTTGAAACTTCCAACGTATCTAAGCCCCATTCAATTTGATGGTTTATGAGACCTAAATTAGTTATATTATTATTAGCAGTCGAATACAGGTAGCCTATTTTAGACGTAAAAAACTACATTTACCAAAATAATAGATCCCCTGTAAACACTCGGTACATAAAACAATATGAAATATTATAAACACATAAATCTTCGGAGTTGCCTCTGTTATCCACGAACAAAAATATTAATTGTTGAACATAATAAGATATATTATATTGAATCTTAGTTTATAATGTAAATAAAAGACATTCAAATAATAATTCCCTGCTAAGCTTTGGTTGACCAACCACCGAAATGTGCTGCTAAAGGTATATGCCAAGGCTTAAAATGAAACTGCTAATTAACCTGGATACCATCACCGTATTTAGTTTATTTTGATACAGTGTATTGTATACTAGTTTGTTTGTATGCATGTATATGTTTTAACATGTTGCACGTTTGAAAATTGAGAACACGTAAACTCTTAAAATCTTTCTTCTACTCCTACGTAAATCTGATCGATATTCTTGGCCTCCCTTGTATGTTGGCGACGTACACGTAGTTTTATGCTTCACTGAAGCAGCTAAAATTGTTTTTGTTTGTGCTGCCAACATACCAGGTTTCTTTGTGATTAATTCTTGGAACGGCCAAACTGTGTTTTTGTCTTGATTTTATATTTTGTCTTGTATAATTATACTAATTGTCTATGCATGTTTTAATTATGTTTTGTTTTATATGTGTAATTAGTCTATTGCGGAGTTATACGTTTCACCGCTTTGTCTGCTGTGCAAGGTGTGCTATTGAATATTTAAGTATAAAATGGAATTATAGGGAATGTAATGAGCATAAACCTAATCTTTTTATTTCAATGAAACGATAAATTGAATATTCAAGAGGATGATCACAACCTCAACTGTCTGTTAAATAACTATTATGATGACAATGATGGAGAAAATCCTCTGGATGCTTTCCACATTGACAGTAACTACTATGAAATCGAACAAATCAGTACAACAGTACTGGAAAATACACAAAATTTCAAATATTATACAATGCATTTTATTATTCGCAGTTTGCCAAACAAATTTAGAGAGCTGAAAGAAATAATCTCTCGATTCCACGATATAAAAATTAATATGCATTGCATAATGCTGTGTGAAACATTACTAACTGATAACAACTATGTCATTTTATACAATCCCGGGTTATAAATTAGTTTGCAGAAATAGACAGACTGGTTCACGAGGTGGTGTTGCTATGTACATCAGGGATGATTAAATTACATTATCCGTGATGATATTTCTGTTAATATCGACGGTAAATTTGAATCAATATTTGTTGAGGCTCACTCAAAAACTGTAAATTGTATCTTTGGTGAAATATACCGAGTTGCTAATACCAGTGAAATATTATCGATTAGTTACTATGAAACGATTTTAAATAAATTCCAACATATTAAAAAAGACATTGTGTTGGGAACCGATCAAAATTTCGATTACCTGAAATATAAAAATCAAGCACATGTTTCTGAGTTGATGGACCTTTTCCTAAATGCAGACTTCTTACCTACAGTTACAAAGCCAACCAGAATAACGCATAGTACGGCCACTCTTATTGATAACATATACATAAAAACAAGTAAAGAAATTAAATTAGCATCAGGAATAATATTAAGTAATATATTAGATCATTTACCAGTGTTCTTGTTTTCCGAAAAATATATATCGTGAAAACTGAGCCTTTAATCTTTGAGCATAGAAAATTCAATAACAAAACGTATCGACAAATTTGTGAGGCCTTATCAAAAACAGATTGGTCTAGTCTAAACTCAAGTGATGTTGAAACGTGTTACAACATAATTATAGATAAAATAAATGATGTTATAGAACATTTTTCACCTAAAGATAACCAAAATACTTGTCAAACATGTAATACGAGAGCCATGGATAACCCCCGAAATCCTACATTTATCAAAACACTTAGATAAAGTTTATAAAAAACAATTGGTTAAAGAAAACGTATCACGGGAACATGTTAAATATATAACTTACAGAAATAACTTTGCCAGAATCAAACGTAAACAAAGGGAGATATATTATGGTAACTTATTTCAACCATACAAATCAAACATTAAGAAAACATGGAGCACATTAAATGAGATACTCAACAGAAAAAATGACAAAACATCAATATCAAATTCATTCAAAATAGATAACACAATTGAAAACGACCCCACTTACATTGCAGACAAATTTAGCGAATTTATCTCTGAGATTAGACCTAAATATGCTTCTAATATATCACCGTCCAGCACAAATTATCAAACCTACATGCCGACATGTAAGAAAGCAACATATCTATATTTTCATCCTACTGACAGTACAGAAATAACAAACACCATAAATTCTCTAAAACTCAAAACGAGTTGTGGACATGACAATATGAATACGCTATTACTAAAACAAATAACATTTGCCATTTCGTTACCACTTAGCACAGCTGTAAATAAATCGATGGAAACCGGTGTTTACCCGTCAAAACTTAAAATTGCAAAAGTAATACCAATTTATAAATCAAAAGATAAACAAAGTTTTACAAATTATAGACCAATTTCGCTTTTACCTAGCATATCCAAAATATATGAAAAAATAGTCCATAATCGTTTGTACAATTACATGACAATTAACTCGTTAATGAACAAGAACCAATATGGCTTCCGTAAAGGTCATTCCACAATAAATGCAGTTTCCAAACTTACTTATGATAATCTACTCGCATTGAAATCGAGTAATTATACTCTTTCTGTGTTCCTGGACCTCTCTAAGGCCATTGATACAATAAATCACAATCTTTTATGTACAAAATTATGCCATTACGGCATACGTGGTGTTGCCTCGGAGTGGTTCAGGAGCTATCTAACAAAGAGAAAGCAATATGTCTATTATAAATGTATTGATTCAAACTTATTTCCCATAACTTGTGGTGTACCCCAGGGATCTGTATTGGGACCACTCCTCTTCATTTTATACTCAAATGATCTACCAGAATCCCTCCGGTGCACCGCATGTATACTATTTGCAGATGATACAGCAATTTATGTATCTGGTAAAAATATTACAGAATTATATAAACTCGCTAATCAAGATATTACATCATTAGCTGAATGGTTTAAGGTGAATAAATTCTCTTTAAATATAAGCAAAACACATCATGTACTCTTCTAAAAAAATAAGAATGTTAAGTTGGACACACATGTATTAAAATTAGATAATACAATTATTAATCGAGTTAAATGTGTAAAATTTCTGGGACTACTAATAGATGAAAACCTAAAGATAGTTGTAGATCAAAAATATCTGGTGGACTATATGCCCACAATAAAATTAAGCATATTTTAAGTACACACAATATGAGAACAGTATACCACAGCTTGATATATCCCTATTTAACATATGGCACGCTATTGTGGGGTTGTAGTCACTCAACGTACTTACCGAGATTATAAATTTTACAGAAAAAGGCAATCAGAACCGTCTCTAAATCAAACTATAATGCTCATACCGAACCCTTATTTAAGAATCTATAGATTCTCAAGCTAAAGGACATATGTACTTTTCAACTTTCAAAAATAATGTATTCATTCATTAATATTCATTCACACGAAACAAGATGCCTTCACCAGCGACACATACAATACAGAAAAACAACATTTTTATCAAAGACTATTTACCTAGCACCTGAAATATGGTACAAACTGCCAGAAACAATAAGACAGTTGAGGTCGCAACATAGCTTTAATAGATCTGTAAAGATATTTCTTACGAACTCAAATTAACAAAGTCATTTATAAATTACATATATTGTATAATATATTGTACAATATTACATTATATTATGTTATGCTATCACCATAATCAGCGCACTTGGAGAGTGGACATAGATGGATAAATATGTAACTTTTAGGCCACTGCTCCTCCTCGTATAATCAATTATGTTCTACATGTTTGGTCTTTATTTTGGAGGTTACAGCTGTTTACTTGTCTGTTGGCCTGATGGTATATGTTTGTAAATAATATTATGCGATAAACAATGTAATAATGCTACTGTATATATCATCGAATAAAATTAACTTACTTAACTAGGTGACTGAAAAGGACAAACAAATGGCATGGGTTAGTGTGACTGACAGTGTTAACAACGTTGGTCATGCTAGCCGGTCACAAAAACAAGTTTAAGACAAGTGGGTTGATCTGAAGAGCAGGTCAACCCACAAACTTGTATTTCACAAGAGGGGGATAATGAAGACAGGTACATATATTTGCTACTTTCTCTGAAACCTCCAGGCAGAATAGAAATTGAACTCTTAGACAAGTAATAGTTATTTTATAGGTATGAGGAAATTTTAATGTAAACAAATATTTTATCAATGTAATTACAACATTTTGAAATGACTAACCAGTAAATATATGGATCATTATGCAGATATCCAATCCACACTATTAGATTTACAGGAACCAGTATATTCCATGAAAATGATTAATTATTTGTGATATAATCAATTTGTATACACTTAACTACATAAATAGGTAAAGAAATTCCTAGAAATGGCAAAATATTAAGTATAACTGAATATGTATACATTGAATGTCAGTTATAAGCATTAATCATTAACTCAAAGTCAATACTCCATAGCTTAATGCTTCTCCACACTGACTAATTTAAAATATTCAATGGATACTAATTAACCTTTGATCAGTTAATTATGTATTTTAATAATTTATGACTGCTATACATTACCATGCATATCAATTTATAATGACATAATTAGTATGCAAAAATCTACCACTAAACACATTGATGTAGTGATTTATTAACAAGTTACTTGAAGGCACACCCTTTTCATGGATGATGACAAGAACTTTATCTGCAATAAATAACTTAAGAACCATTTCAATGCTTAAAACTATAATTATGCAGCTGGGTATCAAAATTGGATACATTAATAAATGTACATGTATGTGTATATTTACAGTGCTAATGAGAATGAAAAATCTCCACCTAAAAAAGAAAGCTCCATAGGTAAGAGAATTGGAGAATAAAAACTGACACACAAACAAATATGTATATAGAACACTGTGAATGACACAAAGAATAATGACCATATCTCAACCATTAAACCTCTAAAGATAATTTCATTAAATATTCAATATCAACAAAATAATGTGATTGATTATTTGATTGGATTTAATACAAGTCTATTATATAACAGATCAAGGAGATTCTAGAGAAAATTTGCTGAAACTGGAAATTTCCAGACCAAGACTCCAAATAGAAGTTTTGGAGGCACAGAAATCTAACCTGGCAGTTGAAAAAACAAATCTGTTTCTGCAGCAACAACTACCTACAGAACAACTAAAAACACACAACATAGTTGTGGAAGTTGTTGCTGCCGAAGAAGAAATTTAATAAATCTTTATGCTTTTTCTTGAAGCTTTTCAATTTTATATATGTTATAACAGAACAATAATTAAAATAACATTCAATAAAATTATTGTAAAGTAAACTTTTACTTGGCTCATCAAATACATTACATAATTTAGCCAGAATATTAATTTGATTCCTTGCTTTTTGACAAAGTTTGGATATATGAGTATCAAACTTTAATTCAGAATCTTGACATTATTTTCTAGAAAAATATTATCTTATCTTAAAACTATCAAGATACAGTTTCACAACTATGCTATGCTGCTCCTCTGTTGTCTAGAGGAATAGTGTACATGTCACAATTACCTTGCATGCCTGCATAACAATATGAGAATACAAAATATAGCAATAATGTGTTCACAATTAAATACAGCTGCTAATTTTGTAATTAGTTACATAGTTATAAGTTATATTGATCTATTTATTTGATTAATTGTTTATCTGCTGGAACATATTAGAGGAATACAGTATTATTATATTATATAATATGTATCTTTTCTCCAATTATTCCATGATGCACATTATATGTTAGAGTATTATTCAAGCTTTATCTGAAATAAAGGAACAAACCTATAGTTTGTGCAGTGTGTTTGTACTTTGGCAAGGTAGTGTAGGTGTATGTTGCTTACATGGGATGGAATTAGATCCATATAAAAGTTTTTCCGCAAAAAAAATGTATGTAGTACATATTAAATTCCTTTAAAACACATTACACTCATCAATATGTAAATAACATGAATATTATATTATCAATAATACAATTATTATGGAATGAATTTGGTGCAGAGTGGATAATTTCTGTGCTTCAAATTTATAAAAGTGCTATGTATGATGTAGAATCTGTATTGTTATCCGCTTATGTTGTCTGGCAAAACGACCTATTAATTCATGCAATGCAATGGTCTTTGGTAGATTTATACTCCTGGAGTCGTTTGGTACTCCACCAGGCATCTCTATGGGAATTAAGTTGCGAACAGAGTTTTGCTTCCATCATATGAATAATTAGGTTACACTGATATAGAATATTTTTTAAATGTATCTATTATAATCCCGACGTGTCATTCGCAGTATCTGGGATCTGCCTGAAATCCACTGTTCTTTACTATGGGTCAAATAGATCAAGCGGATAGGTGCTTTAATTTAGATCACATCTAACTGCATATACTTAGGGACGCTAAATTAGGCGTGGATGAACGTTCACACATTGAGTATTGTGTAATGTGTGTCTGATAGCATTATTATTTATAAGACAAATCACAATTATACTTCATTTTATACTAAGGTACTTAGTATAAAATAAAGTATAATTGTGATTTATCTATTAAATAATAACCTAGGAAGTACAATGTTTTGACAATTATCCCAAGGGACAAAAATACCTGGAGCTTGATCTCAAAATGTTTTCCCCAATACTCGCCACGACAAACTTTAAGGTTTGTGCAAGACATGCTGGGTTGAAAGACATTCTTGTTTGAAAACATTTGCTGAGCTTTATGGTCACTTGCCTTGATGCTATGGTTAATCGACATGTTTGTCCCGAGATTAATGAAAGTCGTTGAAATTGGAACAGTGACACCAAAATTACGGCATGAATGAAATGTAGTCTACAGAGTTTTGGAGTTATTTTTGGCTTCACAGTATTAAAGAATAGTTTCAATTATTTAAAGGTTTGTCACCTAAACTACAAATAACAGACACTGACGTCTTTGGTGCATACACAATAATTGACAATATCAAATCAGAGATGGTACGACAAAGCTAAGCAGCTGGCTTCATGTATAGGTACTGAAAAGGAAATGCAAGGGTTCAGTGTATAGGTCGAATGGACCTCCTGACACACACCTCTTCTTAATAAAAGAGATCAATTGGCATTCCTTTTATTGATATCGTACTGCAACAGTTGCAGAACCGTTTCTCTGCAGACAACTGCTGGCCAAATGAGTGCTTTGCTGAGTCTAATATCATCTTTAATTGTCAAAGCAATTTGAATCATGGCATGACGACCTGCTAACTCCGAGCTAATTAGATGAGGTATCCAGGTGGTTCAATATGTGCTCCAGGTAGTCTGAGAGGGCTGATTTATCGAGACTTTGATGAAATCCTTAGTATTTGCAGATCCAGATTACTTTCCTAACATTAGAATTTTATTGGTATTATGATGTACTCTGATTGCCACATCTGCGGAAGCAGAGCATAGTTTCTGTGTTGGGACTAATCAAATTCTATTTGAGGAGCTGGATGGCTGACACAAGGTTTTCTGCCTTAACACTAATGAAAATAGTTTATAGTAAAGACATCGATTCAAACAAATTACAGTTAGGTTAATTAAAGAACAATCTAGACGTTGTTCAAGGCCAGCCTTTTCGATTAACTGATGTAGATTTACATGAGTTAAGAAATATTTTAAAATCATTGTTTCTTTCTCATAAGTATGCACTTTGAAATAAATGGTCAGTCTGCTTATTACATATTTAAGTGACATAATGTACAATATGTCACATTATGACTGAGGACACTTTCTTGCATCCAGTAACAAATCGAGTAACAGCCATTTAATCCTAACAATTTGTATATACACTGAACCAATCATCAAGTCTCATGCCATAGGACTTTCTTTACAGGAAGGTCTACTTTTTCCAGTATTTACACGCAATACACACTTGAAAAATTCGGATTTTTCGTGCTTCAAAAGTCATCTAAGCATGATCTGATTTCCAATTTTCTTCCACAGAGAAAGGGGGAGACCCATTCCCTTATCCAGCCACCCTCTGCACTTTATGCCTTGCATAATGGCTTTGCCCTTGTTTAGACCCCCACCCATATAATCCTGGATCCGCCCCTGTAACTCGCCATTGAAACATACGCACGTGTTGCTTACTGCTAGCTGTGGTGTCAAATGATATTGGTTGTACAGGCTTTCGGTTTTGTATGTAGTCTCTATGGATGATGTTTTGACTTAGTGCCACTATATATGTATCCAAAAAAAAGACACGCACACGTAGACGGAACACACGCACGCACGCACACACACACAAGATTGTCCTTGAACTTCGACAAAATACACACGAAACGTTCTTGCCAAATGCCGATTTATCTATCAAAATCATTACATGCATCATGCGTTTTCAAGAAATATTTCGTGTATATATATATATATATATATATAAAAAAAAAAACACCCTGTTCAATTCTAAGATTTGCCCTTTTACTGATACAAATACACGATGCTCCACCTGGCGTTGCTATTTAGTGATCTTCGACATTGTGAATAATTACCTTGCTGCACTTACTGTATGTCAACATTGTTACAACAGTAAACGGGCATTATTTAAAAGTGGTAATTTTTCTACCCTTAACTCGAGTTAAACGAAATAAGGAAAAGTACCATGACATGTGCCGAACGATGCGAATAGTATGGACCCATCTTCGATAGACAAACACAGTTACACCACACCCTTAAACACACGCAGATAGACAGGCAGGCAAATAGACAGATAGCCCCACACATACATTCAGGAATAAAAGACTAGGAAAGGTTTATAATTGGTTTATAGCTTGTAACAAGAAGAAAACCAAAGTATCCTGAAGTTTCTGATTTATGACGTGTATCTGCAGTTTGAAATTGATTATGTAGAATCCAGTAAAGAAACCGTGTTTTAGGCATTTATTGGCATTAAATGACATATATACTTTACACAAACATTAAACTAGCACATACATAAAGCGTAAGCAAATATTGATATCAAATACAGCAGAAATTAAATATGCAATTTATGAGATGAACTCACTTGGTTAATGTGAACCCTTGTCGAAAACCATTTCTACATGCCATTTCCTGGCCAGCCATAACCAATTCGCTGACATGATTTACGGATTATCACCATTTGGCTTAGGGCTCAATTAACAATTGCATCCGGCAGTAAGCTCATCCATTAACTAGGAATCGACTAAACCCAACCGGTAGTGTAACCCGTGTTAAAGCCACTACGTCAATGGGTTTAGCTCTGGCCCACAAGCTCACTGACGGGTGTATCGTTGAACCTGCGATGACCGATCGATCGATTTAAGAGTCATCAATGCATTCAAATGAACATTATTGGCATAAAATGTTCGGTCGATTAACAGAATAGAGAAGTGATTGATTTATAGAATATTTTCATAATAGATCCAGAAGGGAAATATTGGATCTGAAAGAAATTGATCGATTTAGGGAAGGATCTATCTATGGAGACAATCGAAATGGGAGGTTTATACAATTTAGATAGAAAGATTATATATCGTGTTTCTTCTTCTAGCCAAATCATGATTCTGAAATCTCCACGACTATCATGTCACCACTCAGTCCTAACGTTATTACGCCGGCTGTTAATCAGGGCCGGTAATTGAATTTCAACTTGAAATATTCCAACAGTGGTTCCTCAATCTGATTCGCCGTGATCTTCATACACTGATGGCGATAGATCAAACCATAGTATCTCAATCCCAATGCTTGAGCCATGTTTCTGTAGCATAGATTAGCCAGTGCATCCGAATCATAACAAAGTCCTTCTATAAGCAACGTATCTGGATGGCTAAATATCAAATTTGATTCACCGGCGCCGTGCGGAGCTACGACTATCTCGGCTCTACGGAACATGTCTATTGTTCTATTCAGACTTGGCAAAGGGTTGTCACCGAACACCTCTACACTGAGGTTCACTTGGGCTGAGTGCTTTCGCAACATACGTAATATGGCATCGTGTTGAGTAAACCAACGAGATTTGGTTCGTTTTATAAGTACCACCGTGTCCCGTATTGTAGATGGTGGATGATCTGGTAGAGTGGCCACAATATTGGCTAACACTTGAGTTATAAACAAAGGTAAACCTACCACATGGACTGCCTGCTGGCATGTACAGAATATCAGCGTGTAAGATTGAGCTTCAATCAACCTAGAGTTTTTAATTCCTAATAAACTCAGATATTTTGGTCTGCCTTTGACGTGTATCATGATTTCAGGGTGTCGTTTTGGGAAAATATAAATACGGAGCAATTTTGGGAAGTTCTTCCAGAGTCCCATGATAAAATGCTTCTCCCCATGATTGTGCTATTGTGAATACTTCACTGTACCTTGCCATACTTTTCGATGATTGTGAACACGTTTTTTTCAATACGCGTTTGCATTTCTGCGGAACGATTTTAAGATGATCGCGAATGACATTTCCGTCATCAAAGGATATTGCATTCGGCATTATATGGATAAATGTCACAATATGTCTGCCATCTTTCTGAATTGTTGTATTATCTGGAATTCCGATTCCTAGAGCATCGCTCGAGAGAGGATGTCCACTTCCTGTCTGTGCGATATTTGACGAACATCTTGCACCGTATCTATGGCCAAAATATTGGCCGTATTTACACTTGTCTTCTAACAATCGACAATCATTTGACGCGTAATCGTAATACCTGTCAGCCAAATATTTCATCACATCATCAATGTTATCTTCAAGTGTTAGCGTTTCTATTTCCGAAGCTCGTGTAATGATATTGAAGTAGTTTGGAGATTGGGCGTCAGCTACTTGTATTCGTTCGAAGTCGCATTTGACGTGTCGTTGTTGCGTCTTCAATAAACTCCGTTTTAACCGAAGCCGGACCTCCTCTATCTGTAAAACATGATGTCATATCATGTTTCTAAATGTAAATTAATGACTTGAACATTTGTTTGTTCAATCAGTTCACGCAATGATGTTGATTCTACAATCTTTTGCTACGGATGTTTGTTCGTTTTCCTTTAAGTAAGTTCATACAATTCTGTCAATTAGCTATTTATTTCGTTTATACGTTTAATACAGAGTCTACAAAAATATACCAACAAAACTTTCTTTATACTCACTTTGATTATTACAATTATGACAAATAATGTAAAATAATTTGAAAATGGAGAGAATGGCCAATTTAATATGATAATACAATTTTCGGGTTTGGCAAATATAGCCTAAAGCCAAATTATGGCTAGAATTCGACTGAACTAGAAATAACGCACTAAATAATTATATCATGCAAAACGGTTTACACTAATATTTAAATCTACGAAGATAGCTTTATGACCTTATATGTCAGGAAATTAGGATATTACGATGGGAATCTCTGAATCATGTGTGCACGTCAAGTTTAGAAAATAATAAATAGCTCTCACCGATGACAATAAACAAACAAATAAATAAATAACCGGTGTGCAACTTAAATATTATTTTTATTACAAAAGTCGTCCATAGGTTTCCAACTTGGTACAGTAACAACTGTTTGGACCCAATAAGCTCTGATCTAGCCGAGTCATACATTTGTTCCTACCATCAAATAGGGGGAGGGAGTCAATTCATTTCTTGGGACGTCTACATAAATTCGAGTAAACCGGTTGCCATTTAAAAACTAATATTGTGAGTAAGTGATTTGTTGTACATCAGTATTAGCCAAACCCAGGATATGTGTTCGAGAGACGTATTTCTAGGGAATCATTCCACAAAGACAGATATAATTTGGATCCTAATTGGAGGTTGTAATAGACTAGTTACTGCGCTATCCCTAACCTATTATGTTATTGTTTTATCATCATCATCATCATCATCATCATCATCATCATTTCTAATTTAATAACTCCATGATTAGGTATTAGCTATGATCTATGATTGTAGTTCAAGTTACTAGTTTCCTAAAAGGATTATGTGGCCTCAATACTTATCCAGTTGTTACTTTTACTTTTCAGTTGAGGACCATATGATGTATCAGACTTGGCTAATTGAAGTGATTGATTACAGTTATGATTAATTTAATCTGAGCTTGCTTAGTGATTAGGATCCAGAATAATAAGACAATATCGTTTTGAATAAATTAATGTTGAATTTAATAAACTGCATACTACTACTACAGCTATTATTAGTATTTGCGGTACTGCTGCTGCTACTGATCCTACTATTAGTTCTTCTACTACAACATCTACTAAAACTACTAAACTACTACTACTACTGCTATTATTAGTATTTGCGGTACTGCTGATCCTAATATTAGTTCTTCTACTACTATTACTACTACTACTACTAATACTAGAACTACTACTACTATTTCTATTACTACTATTAATAGTAGTAGAAGTAGTAGTAGCAGTAGTAGTTTTAGTAGAAGTAGTAGTAGTAATATTAGTGGTAGTAGTCGTAGCGGCAGCAGCAGTCACGTCTATGGTACTATTTTATATTTAACATCACATAGTTATAGTGTAAGATATTCGCCAACGAAACAAACCTATTCACATATATAGCTCTTCCGATATATGTGATAAATTTATAACATATCTGAATACCTTACCTCGCTATTATATCTCTTCAACCTTATCCATAGAGCATGGCTTAGTGTCTCCCCATTAACAGTATTGATAACCATATTTGTTTCTCTCTCATCTGTGGGTTTGCTGATTTCGAATCGGAAGATCTTAAACACCTGAACAACCACCATCAGCACCACTATCACCACCAATATCAATATTATTCTCTTTACTCCAATACGACGACTTAATGGTGTTGGTGTCATCTCGTTGATACTAGGTTAGCCGGCGAGAGCCTTCAATATGGGTTATAGACGATCTCGCCTTATCGTCGTTGGTTGTGATTTTAACAGCTGGATCGTAGTGTGTGTGTGTGTGTGTGTGTGTGTGTGCACTGTTGTTCGCCAGTCTGGCTTATTTTAAGCAATTTTTTGTTTTTTATATATAGTCGACCCCTGTTCTAACCAAAATCGTAATATAATTAATCTTTCTTCTTATATGCTTTCGGAAAAGGAGATTAATTTAATAAGCAAAGGTTTGTCATTTGTCCCTACCCCTGATATTGATAAAACAGCAACCACAAATGCAGTTTTTAACTTGGGTAGAAGATTAAAACACTTAATTTTTTTTAGAAGTTGCCGTAACAACTATATTAAAAACAGTAAGATGTTTGTGGATCCCAACTGATAAAGTAATAGACCCAGATCTCCTTCAGTGTATTTCAAACTTCACGTCAGAAATACAAATCTTAACCATTCTGAAGGGAAAAAATAATATAGACCAGTCGGAATCATTAGCCCTCAGAAATATCCGCAAAAATAAGAGTTTAGTATTTAAAAAAGCAGACAAAGGTTCAGCAACAGTGATAATGGATAAAAAGTATTACTTAGCTGAAAGTTATCGACAACTAAATAATACTCACCACTACAAAAAAATTAAACTCCTTTATTTCCCCAAACATCAGTAAAGGTTGCAGAAATATTAAATAGGCTAAGAAATTCTGGTGTTATCACAGATAAACAATTGCAATTTTTATTACCGCCAATTAATCCAAGGCCTCGGCGATTCTATATGCTTCCTAAAATTCATAAGGCATTTAACAGTTGGACTTTTCCAGATAAGATGCCACCTGGTAGACCTATAGTATCTGACTGTAATAGTGAATCTAAAAATGTTGCAAGTTTCATCGACAGTATTCTTAAACCACCTGCAATGAAGCACCCTTCTTATATAAAAAATACCTACGATTTTGAAGATAAAATTGCAAAGCTAGTTATACCTGATGGATGCTTGCTTATAACATTAGATGTTGAGAGCATGTATACAAATATTGACCATGCTAAAGGACTTAATGCAGTGAGTGAAGCACTTCAATTTTGAGATCCCTTATATGACGGTATAATGCAACTCCTTGAATTATCATTAAAAATAACGATTTTCTCTTTAACGGGCAATGGATATTCAGGCCACTGGCACTTCAATGGGCCGGGATTAGGCTCCTCATTGTGCCGACATATACATGACTAAATTTGAGAAGGAGACCTTATATAAAGCAGCTTTAAAACCACATACATACTATCATTATTTAGATGACGTATTTATTGTGTGGCCCCACGGAAAAAGGCTTTTTATGGATTTTTGGATAGTTTAAATAATCACGAACCACCGATTAGATTTAAAGCTAAATTAAATAAGCAGAAAATTGATTTCTTGGATACAACCATATTTAAAGATCCAGAAAATGAAAATGGATTATTAACAAAGGTCTTTTTTAAATCGACAGACACTCATCAACTCTTGCATAAGGATTCCTTTCACCCTAAACATACCTTTCAAGGAATCCTGAAGTCTCAGATCTCACGTTCGTTTAGGATTTGTTGAAATTTTTTGATGAAGCATGGCAGATATTGTCTCATTCATTATGCAAAAGGAATTATTAAAAAAGATGGCTACGCCATATTAAAAGTAAAACTGTCCGTGAACTACAAATACAACAACGTCGTATTAATCCGACTAATCTTACAAATAGTGCAGTGGTGTTATACACCATGTGGGATTAGCAGATGTAGATCATGCGAGATATTGTGTTCTTGTCACAATATCACAAGTACAGTTACCAATAAAACACATGGAATAATAGGCAATTTAAACTGTAGCTCATCTAACATAATATATTTCTGTGAATGTGTTAGAATGAATGGCTACAGATTTGCGATTAATTCAAAAGTGATGTCTTCTGCGTTATTCACGCATCTTCTAGAACATACTCAGATAAATAAAGACTTGCCCGAACCATTTCTAGAAGATTATGATTTAATTCCGATTGAGCAGTTACCTACTACGGGTTCATACACTCAAGACAAGATAAATAGATTAATTCGGGAAACATTTTGGATAGATACCCTAGGTATATTAGAACCGGGAGGTCTTAATAAGAAAAGATATGAAGATGTTATAAAACCTATACAAAATGAGGACGTTGTCCCATTTGTGGTACGATTTTCAAAAACGGCTAACATAGCAGCAAGAATAATTAAAAAAACATTATAAAATTATCCAACAGAAAGAAGTGTTGAATGATTATGAATATAGAATTATCACAGCTTATTCTAAACACAAAACTCTAGCTGGTTCCTTGGTTTCTAGCAAAATGTAGGAAAACGTTATATTTAACAATGTCTCCTGGAGCTCTGAATAGGTTTTCTTTTAACACATCTCCAGTAAAACAACTTAAACCCAATTAAAAATTCTCAGCCCTAGTAATTATTTTAGTAAAACAAAGCAATATTTCCTGAAGTAGATCTCAACCGAAGCTGCAACAAACATTCATTACTGACAGCAGTTAGATTTCAGTACACACAGTTAATTACTATTAATATGTGTGTTTTTGGGATCTTTACAGCTATGAAAGAAAAAAATTTGGGAAAATTGATTTATTTTCAATTACTCTAATCAAAACATTGTTTTGATTATAGTAACAGCGCTTCGTTCTAGACAAAGACTACAAAGGTTAACCCGTTTCTAGATTCTGGTTTGAAATTTAAAACTAGCTAGGGGAAATTTTGGTATAAATATTGCTGGCAAAATAAATACTTTAGACACATGACTTGATAAAGGTTTCTTATAACAGAAACTAGTCGTGCTATTTTGGGCTGAGTGAAAATACTATTATTTCTGCTATTGTCGGAGGTATTAGAACTATTATCATAATAGATATTATATGTATTGATATATATGCTTTATTTCCAGTTATAGCTGCGTTATATATGTACTAATATATAAAATTTGTTTTCTATTTAGGTAGTAGTCGTTTGATCATAATTCTGTAAGAATTATAAACATCACGAAAACCTGAGCCCACGCCTTTATTATATGTAACATAAAACACACATTGCTCGTGCCAGGTCATAAGTGGTTTATTATCTTACACATTATCGATTATTGACAGCATTAAATATTTGTTAACATGTATTCCAGAAATATAAATGAACAGATGGTATTATGTCTTTTCTATAAATTGTTGCAGTGTCTGCATCACTTAAACCTGATGCGGGCATAAGTAGATGGTAAAGTTACGAAAGCGTTTGCTCTAAAATTGACTCACTTAAACGACTTTATAAAACCGCCGTATTCTGGCCCAAAGATTCGATTTCATATCGACCAAATCAATAATTCATGGGTCCGAAATATTACGAATATTCTTGTGTCCCATTACAGTTTTTCGGTATAGATATATATACATTGTAAAACAAAAACAATGCATTATTGTAAACAAATAAATGTCTCAAAGAGTAACCACCAACATATCGTATGCAAGCCAGAGGTGAAGCTATAAACTAACATATTGTTAGCTAAAGTATGACTACAAAAAATATAAATATTCTTATAATTCTTATACTTTTATATCATATATATATATATTCTATGCTTCTAACATAGACTAGAATTATTATCATATAATCTGTTAGCCAACGTTCAAGGATTTATTGGCAGAACTGTACTTAAATCCTTCCGTGGAAGGCCATGATAATCCCGAACAGGATGTTGTTCATCAATTCTCGTTGCGAACGATATCAATACAATTTAGATAGAAAGATTATATATCGCGTTTCTTCTTCTAGCCAAATCATGATTCTGAAATCTCCACGACTATCATGTCACCACTCAGTCCTAACGTTATTACGCCGGCTGTTAATCAGGGCCGGTAATTGAATTTCAACTTGAAATATTCCAACAGTGGTTCTTCAATCTGATTCGCCGTGATCTTCATACACTGATGGCGATAGATCAAACCATAGTATCTCAATCCCAATGCTTGAGCCATGTTTCTGTAGCATAGATTAGCCAGTGCATCCGAATCATAACAAAGTCCTTCTATAAGCAACGTATCTGGATGGCTAAATATCAAATTTGATTCACCGGCGCCGTGCGGAGCTACGACTATCTCGGCTCTACGGAACATGTCTATTGTTCTATTCAGACTTGGCAAAGGGTTGTCACCGAATACCTCTACACTGAGGTTCACTTGGGCTGAGTGCTTTCGCAACATACGTAATATGGCATCGTGTTGAGTAAACCAACGAGATTTGGTTCGTTTTATAAGTACCACCGTGTCCCGTATTGTAGATGGTGGATGATCTGGTAGAGTGGCCACAATATTGGCTAACACTTGAGTTATAAACAAAGGTGACCTACCACATGGACTGCCTGCTGGCATGTACAGAATATCAGCGTGTATAGATTGAGCTTCAATCAACCTAGAGTTGTTAATTCCTAATAAACTCAGATACTTTGGTCTGCCTTTGACGTGTATCATGATTTCAGGGTGTCGTTTTAGGAAATATAAATACGGAGCAATTTTGGGAAGTTCTTCCAGAGTCCCATGATAAAATGCTTCTCCCCATGATTGTGCTATTGTGAATACTTCACTATACCTTGCCGTACTTTTCGATGATTGTGAACACGTTTTTTTCAATACGCGTTTACATTTCTGCGGAACGATTTTAAGATGATCGCGAATGACATTTCCGTCATCAAAGGATATTGCATTCGGCATTATATGGATGAATGTCACAATATGTCTGCCATCTTTCTGAATTGTTGTATTATCTGGAATTCCGATTCCTAGAGCATCGCTCGAGAGAGGATGTCCACTTCCTGTCTGTGCGATATTTGACGAACATCTTGCACCGTATCTATGGCCAAAATATTGGCCGTATTTACACTTGTCTTCTAACAATCGACAATCATTTGACGCGTAATCGTAATACCTGTCAGCCAAATATTTCATCACATCATCAATGTTATCTTCAAGTGTTAGCGTTTCTATTTCCGAAGCTCGTGTAATGATATTGAAGTAGTTTGGAGATTGGGCGTCAGCTACTTGTATTCGTTCGAAGTCGCATTTGACGTGTCGTTGTTGCGTCTTCAATAAACTCCGTTTTAACCGAAGCCGGACCTCCTCTATCTGTAAAACATGATGTCATATCATGTTTCTAAATGTAAATTAATGACTTGAACATTTGTTTGTTCAATCAGTTCACGCAATGATGTTGATTCTACAATCTTTTGCTACGGATGTTTGTTCGTATCCTTTAAGTAAGTTCATACAATTCTGTCAATTAGCTATTTATTTCGTTTATACGTTTAATACAGAGTCTACAAAAATATACCAACAAAACTTTCTTTATACTCACTTTGATTATTACAATTATGACAAATAATGTAAAATAATTTGAAAATGGAGAGAATGGTCAATTTAATTGCGTATAACTACATGATAATTATATGAGAATACAATTTTCGCGTTTGGCAAATATAGCCTAAAGCCAAATTATGGCTAGAATTCGACTGAACTAGAAATAACGCACTAAATAATTATATCATGCAAAACGGTTTACACTAATATTTAAATCTACGAAGATAGCTTTATGACCTTATATGTCAGGAAATTAGGATATTACGATGGGAATCTCTGAATCATGTGTGCACGTCAAGTTTAGAAAATAATAAATAGCTCTCACCGATGACAATAAACAAACAAATAAATAAATAACCGGTGTGCAACTTAAATATTATTTTTATTACAAAAGTCGTCCATAGGTTTCCAACTTGGTACAGTAACAACTGTTTGGACCCAATAAGCTCTGATCTAGCCGAGTCATACATTTGTTCCTACCATCAAATAGGGGGAGGGAGTCAATTCATTTCTTGGGACGTCTACATAAATTCGAGTAAACCGGTTGCCATTTAAAAACTAATATTGTGAGTAAGTGATTTGTTGTACATCAGTATTAGCCAAACCCAGGATATGTGTTCGAGAGACGTATTTCTAGGGAATCATTCCACAAAGACAGATATAATTTGGATCCTAATTGGAGGTTGTAATAGACTAGTTACTGCGCTATCCCTAACCTATTATGTTATTGTTATCATCATCATCATCATCATCATCATCATTGCTAATTTAATAACTCCATGACTAGGTATTAGCTATGATCTATGATTGTAGTTCAAGTTACTAGTTTCCTAGAAGGATTATGTGGCCTCAATACTTATCCAGTTGTTACTTTTACTTTTCAGTTGAGGACCATATGATGTATCAGACTTGGCTAATTGAAGTGATTGATTACAGTTATGATTAATTTAATCTGAGCTTGCTTAGTGATTAGGATCCAGAATAATAAGACAATATCGTTTTGAATAAATTAATGTTGAATTTAATAAACTGCATACTACTACTACAGCTATTATTAGTATTTGCGGTACTGCTGCTGCTACTGATCCTACTATTAGTTCTTCTACTACAACATCTACTACTACTACTATACTACTACTACTACTACTGCTATTATTAGTATTTGCGGTACTGCTGATCCTACTATTAGTTCTTCTACTACTATTACTACTACTACTACTAATACTAGAACTACTACTACTATTTCTATTACTACTATTAATAGTAGTAGAAGTAGTAGTAGCAGTAGTAGTTTTAGTAGAAGTAGTAGTAGTAATATTAGTGGTAGTAGTCGTAGCGGCAGCAGCAGTCACGTCTATGGTACTATTTTATATTTAACATCACATAGTTATAGTGTAAGCTAGAAGCTGATCATTTGTAAAGCCTTTTTTCTCGTCGAGAAGATATTCGCCAACGAAACAAACCTATTCACATATATAGCTCTTCCGATATATGTGATAAATTTATAACATATCTGAATACCTTACCTCGCTATTATATCTCTTCAACCTTATCCATAGAGCATGGCTTAGTGTCTCCCCATTAACAGTATTGATAACCATATTTGTTTCTCTCTCATCTGTGGGTTTGCTGATTTCGAATCGGAAGATCTTAAACACCTGAACAACCATCATCAGCACCACTATCACCACCAATATCAATATTATTCTCTTTACTCCAATACGACGACTTAATGGTGTTGGTGTCATCTCGTTGATACTAGGTTAGCCGGCGAGAGCCTTCAATATGGGTTATAGACGATCTCGCCTTATCGTCGTTGGTTGTGATTTTAACAGCTGGATCGTATGTGTGTGTGTGTGTGTGTGTGTGTGTGTGTGTGTGGCACTGTCTGGCTTATTTTAAGCACTTCTTTGTTTTTTATACAGTCGACAAAACTCATTAAAGCCACTTATCGGTTCACATGTACTGACACAGTGTCCAAAGACCCATACTCGATAGTCACCACGATTCTTGCTAATCAGTATTTTCCATTGGACCACAAAACAATCCAGCCAAACACTAACAAGGGAATTTGTTTTGCAACTGATATACTGATGAGTCTATGTGAAATACGTCACACATTTAGCTGTTCCAGACACCTATACATTTCGTGAAAATACCACTAAAGCAATTACCGAATAATTAATATTAATAAAGAATGTGATCAGCATTAATTCTATGCTATTATAATCAATGAAATGAAAATGTTATACAATTTCTAATACATTTTCTAACAAATATTGTTCTAAACACTGTCTACCAATAAAACATTACAGTTGCATTGAACACGAGAAGAACACACTCAGATGTGGTGTGAAAATTGAAGTACCAGAAGTACCTAAATGCCGATGAGCCCGGCCATGTGGTAATACGACACTGGGCAACTGTACTTTAGGCTGAGTGTTAATTATATCAGTTGCAGGTGCATTATATTTTTAGGTTCAAACTAGACGTTCTCTATTTAGCTGTTCGTAACTTGATAACTCATTCAAAACGCCATTTGATCTATTTTCCTATATTCTGACTTAAATTTGTAACATCCTGAATGTTTAGTGATAAATGCCGATTCCACATGAGTATGAAACAAGCTTGACGCTGAATGAGTAAATTACGTTTATCAACAGACATTATTGTATAATGATCTTTTGGCTTATTTCCATACTGTGATAATTTTGGGTACCAAAATGTGTATGTGCGTGTATGTGTGTGTAGAGAGCATGTCTGGGAGACTGTATATGTGTATGTGAGTGAGTGCGTGAATGGGTGAGAAAGAAAGTACATGTGTATGTGTGTGTGTGTGTGTGTGTTCACACTAATAAAGCAATGCGCATATTAATATGAGTGTATGAAAACAGATAATAAAATGAATGTGATTACCAAATATGTGGGTTCGGCATGCTTTATCATTATATTCATGTAAATACAAATTTTATAACAAGTTGAAAGTGTTGTATTTCCATTTTAGCTGATAAATATTATATTGCAAAAAGTGTGTGCGAGTATGTGCGTTCGCGTGTGTGTATGGGAGAGAGTGTGTGTGAGAGAGACTCAGTATTTTTGTGTGTATGTATGTGTATTTTATGAAGGTATTTAAGGCGCTGGCATAGGTGTTATGCTTTTATTCAAACAACAATTATAACTCCTAACTGCTTAAAATATATTTAATTTTTTGGAAAAAACAAATTATTAAAATAATCCAGAAGAGAATAATGTAAATATAAACAAGAAACTAGGGACTAGTGAGACATTACACATGTTTCAGCAAGAAAAGTCACCACTCTGGATTCAGTCCCCTGAAGAAACGTTCAGAGTTTGAATTCACGGTTCGAGATCTCTGTGCCTGTGCTTAAACAAGCAACACTCCAATAACCGGCATCATTGGGAAAAACACACAGTCTCTTTATTAATGTATTTTGCCGGTTATTTCCCCCGGTCATTTGCCGTTCGATACTTTACCCTCCAGTTTTTATTATTATTGTTATTATCATATTATTATTATTATTATTATTATTATTATTTTATATTATTACTGCATAACATAGCGGGTTAAACCAATTGCATCAATCTATTTTCGCTTGAACGACTTCATCACAGAAAAAACCAATTAATGTCACCTGTGATTGCTTACCGCAAATTAGTTATGATGACACAATTTATATCAAAACAATGACAACAGATTAAAATTTGCACAACAAATCTTACCGTTTATAAACAAGGCTTTACACAAACGATTATTTACACAGCCATATTTATTGTGTGTACATTTCCATTCCATATAATACAGGTAACACAGATAATGCGACTGATCTTCGTTTGATGAGCCTTCAAACAGAAAAGTCAGGTGGATTTATTGAACCGAGACTTTAGAAGTGAACACCGTCAGCGACTGAGTGTGCTGATTATGTACATAATAATTAGCAGTCAACTATTTAGCCATTTTTAGATTAGCATAAAGCTTGTGATAGAATGTGTTTAATAATCATCGCGTTCCAGGTTGCGAGATGTATAGATGTAAATCGACTATTTTGTGAAGCGTTATACTAGCGGAGAGGTAGATTTCGGGAATATCACCAAAAGGTATGTATGTATGTATGTATATATATATATATATTCTTATATATTTCTATACTAATATATATATATATATATATATATATATATATATATATATATATATATATATATATATATATACCTTTTATAGAGATATGAATGGGTAAAGACCAAAATTGACCACAGTACAAAGTCTACCCGGACATAATCCCACAGTACAAAATACAACAGGACATAATCCCACAAAGTGAAAGGAAGGATAAAATCCCCCAAAATAAAATTTAAACGCTTTATTTTTTATTTGGGTAAAACAATTGAATGGGTCTGACCTCCTTGATTGCAGATAAAGTTAATTGAATATTCACATGATTGCTGGCCTTTTATTGCATATTTTTGTCAGATATGCTGATTCTGAAACTTCTCAGATATCAATTAACTATAATACAGATTATCCAAGCTGATCTGATCCCTTAGCAATTGTATTCAAGCTGATCTCTTGATCTGCCTTAGCCATGCTCAAGCAGATAATTGTATCCAAGCTCTTAATTGCAGATAATTGCTCATAGGTTAGCTCATAGGTCAGCTCAAGCAATCTTAGTTAATTGATGATCCATTGAACCATAAATCCATTGAACTATAAATTGCAAATGCAATTTGTATCAATGGGCTCTATTGAATGGAACAAATTATTGTCATAAAATGTAGTTCTTTTATTACTATGTAATTTAATTTTTGAGTGTGGGATTTTGTCCTTTTCACTTTGTGAAATTATGTCCTGTGGTATTGTGTACTGTGGGGTTATGTCCTGTGGGATTTTGTCTCGGATTCGATAATTTATGATATATTCGGCGAAATATACTCAACATTAAGAACCAGACACTGGCAGGATCCAGTTGATGTAATTCTCTCCTAAAAAGCAGTAACTTTACAATTATCCAAATTGCCTGCCTTTATAAATTGTTTATTTATGTAAAAAGGTTACATCCTCAAAACTGTGCACAAAACAAATTCGTTCGGTCCCTTTCAAAATCTTCAATCTATGTCTGATTAAATTTAATCTTGCAGAATATGAGGAAGTTTTATCAATAACAGTAAAATAGTAGAGTTAAATGTTAGGTAGAATATTCGTTAGTGGAATGGTTTCAATGGCCTACCCAGCTATTTTCCGGCTTTGCAATTGAAATAAATCATGCCTAGCATGATTTGATGAGAATGGAAAAGTATTACAATCATGACCGTCTTCATCAGCCTTTGAACTTCTTTGATCAGAACGTTGTTTATTTTCCTTGTCATAACGTTAGTTATCTATTTTTCCTGGATATTTCAACCTCAGCCGAAATACAGACTTCTGGGGTGTTCAAAATGCCTAATTTATAAAAGATTAAAGTACATAATAATTTGCAATAAATATGCAGGGTTTTATTTCGTTTGAGAGTATCAGCTGTAATTGATTTGAGTAATTCTGAAATATTTCACCTTTAAAATCAATTATTCACCAAGAGCCAAGAGTTTGATATCAATTTAGTGTCTTAAATATGTTGGTTGAGACTTTTGCGCAAAGTGACACCTCAATCGCGGCGTTGACGGGTTAACATTTGCAATGAATGTAAAATTATCGATTGTCGCAAATATATTAATAGAACTGCTATCGTGAATACAACCAACACATCCATACTAAACGTTATAAGAGGGCGAAGCGTGTGCAAGTGGCCATTTTCAGATGTACCATATCCGTCTGACATAATGATTTAATTGCCGATCTAGGTATACCTGAAGGACATTTTATGTCTCCTTCTCATTAACTCGGATTATTCCTTATATATAAGTCGCTGGGGACGATACAGTTACTTAGTTTGGTGGGAGTTCGTGGTTTCACCTTTATTTATAGTTTTTATAATACTTACTTATTATGGCTTCAGATGGATAGAAAATTTCCCAAGAACGTATGATTTTATTATCTTTTAAAATGGGTAGATTAGTCTAGAAATTTGAAATGCAATTCAGCAGAATATAGCTAGTACCTAGACAAAAAAGAGCATCAAATGTTAGATAATATGGTACCACAAATTAATTATCTAAACAGTATGCCGTACTCCATCGTTATTTATGATTAACCTATTTATCCAACATTAGTGTCTGATCACCTATTTCTACAGATAATTAACGTTTTCTACTCATCTTCCACTGTTTGTGTCAATATATCAGTGACCGAGTTGGTGAGGTGCAAATTGTTGAATTTTATGTATAACCTTATAAATGATGTGCTTCTTATGTCTGGTACTAGTCACTGTTGAGGTGATCTCAATTCTACATGTCTGTTTAGGTAAGAATCTCACGTGAATTTTGACTTCCGTCACACGAACTACAGCTTGAACAGGATCCTGATTGCGTGGGTTACAGTTTTACAACTCTGCAGAGCCAGAGATCTTCAAACTGAAAGCCACAAAAGGTAAGACACATCTCCACCATATGCAATTCTTAGTCCTAGTTTTTTTATTGATAAAGCAACCAGAAAAACTTCTGACTAAGTTTACCCCAAGATAGGATTTTTTATTAATTCGTAAATACAAGTTTTATTGGCATCAAATTGGATCAACGGCATCTTGTTGTCAAGATCTTCAGTTTTACTTAGTGTATATAAGAATTATTATTATTATTATTATTATTATTATTATTATTATTATCATAGCACAGTCTCACAGACTCACATTGTTTCTTAATAACATTATTAACAATCTATGCTCATCTATTTGTTTAGTCCAACTAATAATGGACGATTAATCCAATTACAGCGAACATGGCAAATGTTGCTGAAATGATGAACTTGTTGATATTCATCACGACCATCTCACAACAAACCATGGCCTACCCAAATACGATTAATACTGGATATCCCAGCAGCAGGACAACAACTTTCCATTATTCAGCAGAATTAACTACTATCAGAAAAGGTAACTTTTGATGAATGTTTAGAATAGAACAACGAGGTTTTTCTGTTGCGTCATATCGTATTCATTTATAAATGTGTGAATAAAGCATTTGGAATTTGGGAATAAAATACGGAAGGAAATGCAATACTGTGGGAAAAAATAGTTGTATCTTGGTTAGATTTAGCCTATGATGCAATAGTCTATGCTTTATTATGGATTTTGGTTAATTAACTGAAATATATTGGAATCACTGATCAATTATATTTAATGATTTGGAAAATGGAATTGAACATTAAAAATATGACAATTGAATTAATAAAAATCATAGGAAAAAACGGCATAAGTTAAATCTATTTGTTAAGTCTAGAAAAAAGTTGAAAGCCGAATTTCTATAATAAGGGTTACAACTGCCGTATTTAGATCTAGGGAAGTAATGTAACAAAATTCCCTAAAGCGAAAAACAAATTGTGATCTACTCCAAATAAGGAATCGACTATAAAGTAAACATGTAGGCCCGAAATAGAGAATTTCGGTGACACGTCATAACGTTTTAAAATGGCATAAATTGCAAATCATCTGAGGGAGTGAGCATTTCAGGAAGAGATTCTAATCAATAATTTATGCTTCGTCGGTATTGAACAACACGTTTCCTTAATATATACGCCACATGTTTCTTCTGACGTGTAAGAAAATTGGTCGCCTACTTAACATTTAGAATAAAGATGGTCATATGTCTAAAGGGAGATTAGTGACGCAAATAAAACAATTAATTGTTATTCACTTGAGTTAAGTAAATTTATATCATAACGTTCTCTTCTATATTAACAGCTCTCACATGCTGGACGTGCAATGACAAATCAGACAACGAGTTGTGTAACGATTGGGCCCCGGATATTCAATGTCTGACTGGTAAGTATATCATCATCAGCCGTGTTTTGTTTATGAAGTAAGTAAATCACGATTTTGTCCCAAACGTAGCTATGAAACGTTTTGCTTGAACATCCAACTTGGACGAGGACCTACCGAGACTTGCGTCTTGCGTCTTGCGTCATTTTCTTGCATTTCAAAATACCCAAATCTAAGCTTAGCCTTTCCAGTTAGTAAAGTGGAAATATTTGTATCACACATGCGCGCGCACCCAGGCACGCGTGCGCACGAAAACAAACAGAAACACACGCGTACATAAGCAGACTGAAATAATATGTATGTGGATGTATATGTTTATTTTACCAATGTGAAATAAGACAATGGCATAGATAATTTCAAATGATGAATTCAAACTCTGGATGAATTCATCAATGGACGTAATTTAGTTTTTATTTGCTTATGTGTGTGTGTGTGTGTGTGTGTGTGTGGGTTGTGTGGTGTGGGTGTTGGTTTATGCGAATAAGCAAATTGATGGGCCTCGTGTGTTTTTAATATATAAATAACGGATTTCACGGCATACCTGTGTATGAGAAGAATAACGGCAACAACAATACCTAAAGCTTACATTATTCTCTATTTAATGCAATATCTTGTATTGCAGATCATTCTGTTTGCAAAACAGTTCATCATCTCAGTGCCGTTACCATGGAAACTCTGTCAGTAACAAAGACTTGTTCATTAAGTAGAGATTGTTCCGTTGTTGACATAGGATGTCGAAATATTGATAAGGAGAGCAACGTTAGAGTAAGCATATGCTGATATTTAGAAATCATCGTTTCAGTTCAAAGTCCCAATAATGCTAAGACAAACCCCTGTTTCAGGAAATTTGTTATTTATTTCCTAATCCAATTATCACCGTTTCAAAATATCATCCGATTTGTGAAAAAACATAAAGTACAATTGATGTTTAATTTCTCTAGACGACTTTTTTATTTTAAACTAAATGTTATCTTCAAGTATCAACTACATGTGAAGGGTCTCGTGTCTTTATTAGGCCACTTATCTTCTGCTCCTGTCGTTGAAGTCCCCTACGACTATATACTATGCTTGCCGCCTATTGTCTTTCGAGTTAACACGAGACTTTCACCGTGCCAGATTTCGCTCTCAAAATATGACCAGGGATATAAAATATTCATTTTCATTGCCAAAAATTATTCCGGTATTTGTGTCTGAGCTCAAGTGATATTCCGACTTGTACATTTAGTGTTGTAGCCCCCACTTTATGGAACACGTTGCCGGCAGATATTAGAAATGGGCATTCCTTCAAAATTTAAATCTGTTATAAAACTAACCCGTTTAAGGTTGCTTTCGCTGACAAATAATGTCCATCGTTCAAATATTTAAATATTGGTTTTTGCAGTCATATTATTTGGGGTATCACTATACCGCATCTTTAAATGGCTTCTTGCTAGTTAATAAGGGTGATTTCTTAAATATACATTATTATTATTGTTATTATTATTATTTTTATTATTATAAAATCCAGACATTTGTATTAGAAAGATATGTATAATTTATCTTGTTCTTTGTATTTCCAGGTGTGTACTTCCTGTTGTACAGGTTCGTATTGTAATCAACGAATACCAAATGATGAGTTGAGCGCCTTAGAGCTGTCTTTATTAGGTCACTCAGCTTCTGCTCCTGTCATTGAAGTCCCCTACGACTATATACTATACTTGCCGCCTATAGTGTTTACTACCATCTGGTCCACAGTATGACCGTATCAGTGTTATGGCCTCCACGGGACTGTTATGCGAAAACAAACAATCACAGAAAAAAGTATATTTATACAAGGTTTTAGCGAGCTTGCTCGGCAAAACTGAATACCTCACGAGTGGCTAACAGGCTTATCCACTATAGGCGACAAGAGTAATACTTAAGAAAGTCTTACCGGTTGCCATTAATTATAAATGTGTTAAACGAACATGACGAGAAAATTCAGGTTTGGTCAATAACGTTTTTACAAGGATGTGATATAATATGTAGAATAAATATATATCTTTCTCAGCTGATTTTTTTTCTTGTAAATAATGAGTTTTTTTAGCCATCTGGTTTCAAGTTGTGTGCGTGTATTTTTGTTTATGCCGGTTTGGGTGTTTCATCCATATACATGAATGTGTATATCTATGTATGTATGTATGTATGTATGTATGTATATATATTATATATATATATATATATATATATATATATATATATATCTATAGTCTAAAGAATAATTAGTACTACATTAAAGGAACTTACACTTTGTGATTATGTTATATCATTATTTATTTTATAATCTTATTTCTACATTAAGTAGGCTTATGGCTTGTTTAAAGACCATCTAAAGCAAATAAAAAGTTACACTAAATGGCCCATCGAATTTGTACGTATTCGGATTACAAAGACTCTATGTCGGCGGATATACGAGCAGGTGAATGTTTGTAATACCACACACATATATATGAGTGTGTGTGTAGTATGTGTGTGTGTGTATGTGTGTGCATAGTGTGTGTGTGTGTTTGGACAAGGCTAGCCTCACATTAAGTCACGGTTCGTTGTATTTGTCTGACAACATATTGATATTTATGTGACTATAGTCACTCCAGGTCACCTGTCAGCATGAAGTGTTTGATCTTACTACTCTCTGTTCACCATACACTCTATATTAAGACAAGTTATATACAATCAATGTACGGTAAGGGAGAACATACAGCCATAAATTATAGTTTTAATGGGATAATTGTGCACTGAAGGACCCCCCCACACACTGTAGTGATTTGGAATATACCGTGTTGTGTTTTGAAGTGTATTGCGATGGCGAAATCTTGTTGCATGGATAAGATATGTTATCATGTAAATTTCTGACCGACCAGTTACCATGTGACGAACAGTGCTGAAACATCACCCCCTAATTCTCCAGTTTTCGTCATGGTCCAGTGATATTTTTAAATATGCATTCTACGCATGTTAGAAAAATACAATAAAGACATGCGTATCCGCAGTGAGACGGATGACTCAACCACAAATACAGGACAACGACAAGTATTAATTGACGAACATTTTCTGTTGTCAACTTTAGCATACGGTGCGAGTAGCGGGCAAGATGTTAACTCTACTAGCAGCTTATTTACGAGCCATATCGGCGGTTGGTTAAGACGGTAGGTTTCAGTGACAGGTTTCCATTATTTTTATTATTATTCGCCTGAAATGATGACGTCGAGTAGTTTATTCCGGAAAAACTCACTTTCCGATCAACGACGATAACAACATGCCGCCGGCCGCATACGTGTGACGTCAAGCATATCGTCATTAATTATAGTGGCGACATCTGGCGGTAGTCATGCTCCAGCAGACATACACTGACGACCAACAAAGAGTATATGGTGCGACAACGCCGATATGTATTGGGATAAAACGTAATCTACCGACATCTAAATATTCGAACATATACCTGGATATTTAGGACGTGTTTTTAGCGGGACAAGCCCCTACCAATGCTCAGGGTATTGGGGATGTTGTGAGATACCGCGTGTTTCGTGTTTTCCGGGTGTGTTGCTTGTGTCCGCAATATAAACACAGCCAGTCGATCGTGGTACGTGCTGAAGTATGTATTCTAAATTTATTCGCTTTAATCATCGAACATCAAAAAGTACTTATCCTTCTGTGAACGTATACGTTTAAAGAATCATAACGCGAAAATATAATACTGATTCGCGTCTTGTGAAATCATAACGCTATGTTATAATGTCTACAGGTTTAAGTGAGCACAGATGTGCGTGTATGCCTATTTACTCATACAGGCAAACAGTGAATCCGTAATGTTATTTGACGGGCAGAGAAACATAAAAGGGTACAGCATTTGGTTGTATTCCCAAATCGGATCTGTATTCGTATGATTTACATAGCTAGGGTTATTTAGCTCACCGAACCCACAATATATTTGAGGTCAGGTAAAGTATTGCCGCGTATAGGATTTCTTCGAACCACAGCAAATTGCTCTCGGCTGAAAACTGTTGTTTCGAATTAGTTATTTAATAAAGGCATTTTCTTACTCTAGAAATACGGGAACTCGTTGCTTACTCCGACCTGTGGCATCAAGTGGCACATTTGTACGTCTTCGCTTCCCGTACGTACATGGTTCAGTTTCCCTGTGGTAATGACACATTTATCACTTCTGAAAAGCGGACAATCCGTGTCCACATACTGATGAGTAGACCGGGCTTATTTTGAGTGTTCAGGGTTCATTTATATATAGATAGGGAACATAGTACAACGCAACTCAACACCAGACGTCCATACAACGACGTAATACGTGAAATCCAGTGCATTGCTATACCATATCACAAAACATTAATTATAAGTTTAACATCGTGCAATGTGCCACAATGTAATGTTGGATAAACTAATGCAATATTTGTTTATATTCCAGATGTTTAAGAAAAGAAACCAACAACAACTTTGTAGATGGCGCTGTTGTGCTTCTATACTACTGACAAGTTTATTTTTAGCCTTAACACTTATCATTAATTGGCCAAATTCTGGCCAGTGTCTGTTAGGCAACCTAGTACCAGCCAATCAACGCGCGAAACACGAATATTTCGCTGTTCCACACGACGACATTTCCAGGATCAGGCCCGTTTATGCCATTCCGGATTTGGGATTTTATTTCCATGCCGCCTATTGCGACACCCGCCAGACGGCGCATCGAATACGGATCCTCGGCATTTATAAAAACGACAGCAACTTAGAAGGTTTTTGGTGTAATTGGAACTCTACAACTGGGATAATCCATCAGGTAATACATTCTTGTCAATGATAACTAGATTAAGGGAATGTTTTGTTTCCCATCGTCGCTGGTCTCACCAAGGATAAATTACCTAGCGAATGAGATGGTTAGACAGTAGTCTTTTAATGATGGCCTAGACATTCATCAGACATAGTTAGCACAGGGATTCGACCCTACGATCTCGAAGTATGTAGACCAGTGCGCTAATAACCATACTATTAGTTAATAAATAATTGGCATAAACTATATTGGAAACATTCAACAAAAAGGAAAGATTTTCTGGGACGCTCTAATAAACATTCACTAGAAAGAAATACCCGAGGAATGTTGAAGATCACGAAAAGTTGATGTTCCACTATGTTTAAAATCCCAATGATAAAAATAAAACCGGCTTTTAATGACCCTCAACGTAAAAGATTGCCACTAATAACTATGCAATCATTTATGATGAGTTTGTGATAATTAACACCCCTCCCGCATTCCGTTTAACGATTGTCCTTTTTCTCTCTCCAATACATGTAAGCCACAGATGCCAAAAATGTTAAGTTTTCATAAGAACCACGACCACACAGTAGTTTCACTATTCAAACCTGTCCATATACGCTAACGACTTTGTGCGGTGTCATGTCCTTTTATTTTGCTGGATACGTTGACACAATATTGTATGTCGTGCATATGATATATTTTAGTCTAGAATGACACTAGGCCGACCATCAGGGGATCCGTTAGCCGCTGCTCAATCAATCAATTGCATAAATATGAAGCGAATTTCAATTGTAATTTCAAAAGAACAATACAATATAACATTTCATATTACTGCTCATAAAACTGATAAATCCGTCGGACGTTTTCCTGTTTTGAAACAAATATATATATATAAGCTGTTTGTGCGTGCATGCACATGTGTGTGCATCTCCCTCCTCTTTCTCTCATCACTCACTCACTCACTCACTCACTCACCCTCACTCTCTCTCTCTCTCTCTCTCTCTATCTCACTCAGTGTTTGTGTGTATGTGTGTGTGTGTGTGTTTGCCTTAATATATATATATGTGTATGTACATGAATGCAATATAAATTTCTCGACATGTTTCAGGTGAAAGCATCTTGTCAACCAATTGACAGCAATTGGCCGTTATATAATAAATACTTCGCATTTATGATGACGTGCCAGCTTGAAGGCAGCGTCCCACTCCAAGTTACCGTTTCACGTGGTCGCCATGATGTCATTCTCCCGGTTCACGAAGCAAAGCCGGCGTTCGCAGTACGTCACACGTTAGCCGTTTGCGTCAAGCCAATGACGGGTCAATTTTCGGTGTCGCGGATCGTCGAGTGGCTGGAACTCCACATGGCGGCCGGCTATGACAATTTCATTCTCTATGATACGGACGTCCAGGGTAGCACGAGATACGTCCTGGAATATTACGAAAACAAGGGTTTATTGACTGTTAGACACTTCCCATTTCTGATGGCCATATTGTCCTTGGCCGAAAGGAAAACGTCCATAGGAGACAATCTGAGATACGCCCTCTATCAACAAGTCTATCTCGTCGCACTTCATGACTGCATTCTTCGTTTCTATCCGAGCTATAGATACCTGGCTATGGTCGACTTAGATGAGGTGATCCTTCCTGCGAAAAACAGAAGCATCATAGACCTTGTAGCGGAAGTGGAACGCCACATTCCGAATGTCGTGTCTTACATGTTCTACACGTATTGGCATTTCCAGGAGTTCTCCCCTCCGTCGCCGAATATCTCCGACCATCTGTATATCCAGAAGACGGCCTCGGCGCCTCAGCCGAGTCTGGATCAGCCAAAGAGTTTGATTCTGACGTCATTGACGCTGACAGTTAACTGGCACGGCGTCCTCGATGTTCTGGATAGCGCACAAATTCCCCGATATTTACTATCATCCACCGAACACGGCGCCGTGCATCACTTCCGGTCCGGTCGATGTCAGGAACACTTTCATGACCTTTGTCCGAATATGACGTCATCGAGTTCGCCTTGTCCCGAAGTTCAGCGATACAGAGACGCGACTGAAATTGCTGTTCGTAACGTTTTGAATTATCTTCAACTTTAGAACCACGTGATAATTTAAACCTCTATATAAGTTGATAGCAGTGTCACATGCTCCAGGGTATAGGTAATGGGGGAGGGGGGGGTATTGTTGCTTTATTTATCCATGATGCTAGTCCTACCTGAGAAATACGGCAAATAAACTATTTCCAAAGAAAAGATCGTAAGCTGGACGAAGCTGCTTAATGATGGATGAAATATTACACAAGTTTTATTGGGATTTATTGAATTATACGCTGGAAGTCTATAGTGCAGAATAGGGATAGGTCGAGTGAAATGGCTCGATAGATGAGTAGTAGATTGGAACGCTAGAGGTTCTCGGTTCGATTCTACATACCGTTCGGCGATAATTCATGTACTCCCATAATTGGATGGACCTTGTTGGATTATGGTGGATTAACGTGGATCGTTTGATCAGCTACTTGGTCAACATTGATCAATAAGTTACGGCGGCGCCAGATATTTACGATTTTAGAAAGTTCAAAGCCTAATGTCAAATATACGATTCTCGAGAATTGAGCTTTGTTATATTGTTGAACATATCTATAAAGGCATTCATGTGGAGATTGGCGGGTTCTACAAGAGTGAAAAGGATAATGGGAAGTGTAAAGTGGATGATGACGGGAAACATCTAGTTAATATGGATGACACAAGAGTGGGTAATAGTTGGTTGCGTGTCTAGGATATATTAAGCGGGTTGCTGGGCCGTGTATAGATGTGTTTTAATGTGTGTAGAGGTGGCTGTTGAAGGGAAACGGGAATCGAGGAAGAAAGGAGATTTTAACGATGGGATTAAGTGAGTCAGTGATCACTGGGCTCACTAGGAACGTAAACACCAAACATATACTACTCCCTGTGGAAATGAGATTATGAGATGAAATATCCCACAGGAGCTTAAGTCGTGCATCGTCGAGTGCCGCTTACTGCAGAACGCGATCAACCTATTATCGATGGCGGCAAAGAGACGTTAGCTGCTGATAGTATGAAAGAGGCTAATCAATTTGTGTGTATAGCGATGGTAACAGTGGTTGTATCAGTATAGTGGTGACGATCGATGTAATTGTATATGTGGCAGTAGAAGTCATAATTAAGTGTTAGCAGTCACTGTAGTGATGGTAACAATTGAGGTCTGGAAATAAAAGTAACAATATTAGTTGTTGAAGTAGTAGTAATAATGTTGATAATAGTAACTATGGTAACTGCTATGTGTAGCAGCAGTGACATATCTACCCAGATACAAAACTTGCTGATAGCTGATATTCAATCTCAGTTTCATGCCCATATCTCAAAGCACCCGATTTAATCAGATAACTCAGCAGCGGACTTAGGTATAAAGTAATCACATTTATCAGAAATTGTGGCTTTTCTTCCTAATCCTAGGTAATGAATATTCATGACGATGTTATCAGTCACGTTTCTTTGTATGAATTAATTTATTCCTTGTACAGGTCTAGCGGTAGCGTGTTTCACCACAGATCACTACCACTCGTGTTCGAATCTCGGCGTGGGCATATCTGAAGGTTGTTTCATATTTGACTTCGCTTCATTACCTTTGTCGGTCGCTCGGCCCATTTAGCCTACCATGTGCACAAACGTGGCCGTAAAACACCAATCATCATCCACTTTGACCCCGCCTGACATAGCGTTCCCTTTCCCACATATTCTCTTGTGCCATTTAATCATGGTGAATACGGTTGATTCAAGTATATCATTATATCATACATATCCTGGAAAACTCGCCAAATTGATGAAATCACCCCATCGAGGAGTTCCTTTGCGGATTTGTACGCTGGGATGCCATCTGTTTATTTCAAGTAAAACTACCTAGGATAAGCTCTGAATGCCTTAAAAAGGAACACTAAGTTATGCTCTTCATAATAAGATATTTGAGGGAATAAACAGTTTAATAATTCTCTCTCGTCTAGTAGTATATATGTGTGACATATACAAAAGTGCCCGTTAAACACCAATCATCATATCTGATAATGAGAAAATGTCAAATTTAGAAGAAACAACATTTCTCTCACCCACTCTCTCTTTCCCACCCTCTCTCTCTCTTCTCCACTTCTTTCCTACCTCTTCCTTCCCCCCATTTCTTTCTTCTGCCCTTCTGTCTGCCTCCCCCCTCTGTAAACATCAAAATACTACATTCAGATATACGTAACAGGCAAAGAGTGCTTATTCATGAACTTATTTGGATTTAATACAAAATTATGAACACTTATATCTTGTCTTGTCATCATGGAATAACTGAAGTGGAACGGACGATAATATGGGTGAGAGTCACAGCTAATAACAGTCATACAAGAAATACAACAGATGGCGCTGTCCTATCATAATGACAGGTACACAATTAAACGTGTTTACCTCTTCTGTATCGATTAAGATTACAATTTCGAAGTAGATTGAGTTCAAAATAATACATAAATACATAATGTCTCGAATATTTAACATGTTACAAACACAATAATTCACAAGATGTATACCTCTTGGCTTAAGTATTGGAGATAATTATTGTAATGCGAATCCAAACATATTATCAAATAAGAAATATTTGACACAAACATGATAGATTACACTTGCAATATAACTCTTTATTTTAAGGCAATTAAAATAGATTTACTTTATTAGAAATATGTTGGATTCTGATGCAAGCGAAAATTATCTCTCAAGGTTTTGCCGTAATTCTGTGTTTAATTGCATAACGGGTTACACGGCATATTAGTGCGAATTATGTTTCAAACAAAATGTAGCAAGATACATTATACTCCTTAAGCAAGTTATTAAAAAATCATGTAGTATATAAATCAAAGTATTTAACTGCAGAATATTACTTCGAATGTAAACTGTGGTGTGAAGTAGTTATCTTGTGCATGTAGTAACTCACCGCGCATTGTTTAATGCGAGCTGTAGTGTCAAATGGTATGTTTTACGTGCTTCCGCCTTTGTACGCAACCTGCATGTAGTCTCTTCTCTGTGGGCGTGACATATTTGTCGCGTACGAAATGCAGATAAGATGGGCCACACAGGCTGATGAGTAGCCTAGACACAGGTATAGGTCTACATATGCATAGACATGTGAAGGCGTAGAACCTTTTATATTTAGACTGATGTATGTAAGGCTTTTTTTATGTCTCAAAGGATGAATGGATGTTGATGTTCTGAGCCAGTGCCACTATATATGTATCTTGAAACACAGCCATCCACCACACACAGAAGAGTATTTATTATTTTCGGCTATTGTTTTTGTCTCTTTGCCTAGTAATCCCATAAGGTGAAGTGCTTAAAATGATAATAAATGGTGAAGTAAGCGGCTGAGTTATTCAGAAAGCAACTTTAAAATTTCCAATATATATTACATCTTCTACCTAGTAATGTGTATATATCAGTATCGAATGAGTCGTGATACGAAAAATGGAATTGTATCGGACTGGTTGCCATGATTGCTTAATATTCATTATACTATTTCTATGAATGGATTCTTATTAAATATCAAACAGCGATATCTCTCTAGCAGTACCTCGCAGTTAAGTAAAGTATTTAATCTAAAACTTATTTTCCGAAATTGATCTCTGACTATTAACCCCGTACAGTACTATACAAGAGCTAAAGTCAACACTGTAGATACAGGCTTGTATCCATCTTGTGAACTAAAACACCCTTATATACCTAATTTCTTGTTCAGCTGTACCGTACAATTATTAGTTAAATTACACCTAGTGACCCGACGGTCAGATATCTGACTAGACGGGAAGCAAACATTAATATTGATGTACCTTTTTTGCAGAACTACTTATGGAATTTAGTCATTCGCAAACTTACGAACTGTTTAACTGCTTACGTAGTGGTGTGTGTGTGTGGGGCGTGTGTGTGTATGTGTGAGTTCGTTGTATTAGAGCGTGTGCACATGCTAAAGAATTATCGTATCGCCTCCGACATGCTCGTACGTAAAAGCGATATTTAGGACGGCAGCAATTCTACGATCTCATTTGGGTGTTCTTTGACACACTGAACACAGACTACTCGATATGTTTTCCCGCTAAGTCTAGCAGAATTTATTTCAACTATTAATAGAATAGGTCTCCTTCAAAATGCGTCGGTATCTAGCTGTGAACGGCACTGCATGCATGAGTCCATCGCTATTGGATTATAATAAGATGCAGTTACAACACAATTTATTTTCACATATAATACATGACATAGTAGACCATTAACAGTAAGAGAGGAAATTGAGAGACAGGCATAGCTACAATGGCTGTCTTCCTACCTGGCCCACAACTAAATAAAATAAAATAAACAAAACATGGCTAGTGTATGGAGAATATTTGTAGACTCCCCTATACATATACGGGCGAGTGCCTCCCCCACACAATCCTATGACGTCATGGTTCTGTTATAAACCCTATAACTAATCGTTGTCAAAGAAATATTTTCATATTAGAATAACAGTGAAAAATTAAAATGTAGTAGTTGGATACAGTATTACATGATCCCGATTGGCTCCACGTGCACCCCCCTGTAATGTATGAGATCAAATTTATTTTATTCCTGGGACCTCCCTCAACATGAAAAATGGATACCACCGTCACCAAATTGGGATAGACTACTTGTGCGACGTTTTTCTAAATGGTGTCAGTGAAATGATAATGGCTGCCAATATTGTAGGATCATTAACACCTTTTACCAGGAACTTCATCCGTTTGGATTTGTCCGTCTTTGCCATATTACCTTCAGCTGTGAGGAGACTGTATGGTACCGGACTTAAAGGATATTTAATCAGTTCGTCAACGTTGACCAGACCGTGTGCTTGAGACTTGACTCCGTCCCATGTGATTTCAAGAGCCACTGATTCCTGCCTATGTGGCTGTGCAAGATGGAGATTGGCAACTGATAACGATATCACCTCGTCCTATAGTGAAACTGAACAGAGTGATGTGGCTTCTGATGAAAACATGGTGTCAGAAGGTGATAGTGGCGATGATTGAACATTAATTGTTGGTGTGTCCCATAATCACTCACTCACTCACTCACTCACTCACTCACTCACTCACTCACTCACTCACTCACTCACTCACTCACTCACTCACTCACTCACTCACTCACTCACTCACTCACTCACTCACTCACTCACTCACTCACTCACTCACTCACCACTCACCACCACCACCACCACCACCACCCCCCACCACCACCACCACTCACTCACTCACCACTCACTCACTCACTCACTCACTCACTCACTCACTCACTCACTCACTCACTCACTCACTCACTCACTCACTCACTCACTCACTCACTCACTCACTCACTCACTCACTCACTCACTCACTCACTCACTCACTCACTCACTCTCACTCACTCACTCACTCACTCACTCACTCACTCACTCACTCACTCACTCACTCACCACCACCACCACCACCACCACTCACCACTCCACCACTCACCACCACTCCCCCACCACCACCACCACTCACCACCACCCACTCACCACCACCACCACCACCACCACCACCACCACCACCCCCCCACATCCACAAACCCCCACCCCCAAAATCACAAACCCCCAAAAAAACCCAGCCACAAACCCAGCCACAAACCCACTCATCCACCCACCCACTTTCCTTCTCCCACTATTTATGTTCTAAGCTTATAGTTTGTTATTCTAGTGAATATTATTTGAGTCAGGCTACGTAATGTGGATGGAAACTGAATCACATTATCAAAAATGTAATAAGTAATTAAAATGGCAATGTGAGATGAAATAGAAATGCTAAAGAAATACTAAATCTCTTTTGAGTACTGACCAGGTTCAAGATCAACAAGAGACATCATAATTCACAGAAATTGTCAAACGAAATTAATATCTGTGAGTCTAGATCTGTGATAAGATAAATATCCAGTAACATAATATGTCTTTATCTGCTTATATTACTACACTATAGATGTGTCTTAATATGAGAAAAACTCACAAGAACGATCATCAAAGAGACATCATACAACAGCTGTCTCGTTTGGCTATGGTCGGAAATGACGTTCGACATCATAAGATCGAGAAAAACCGTGAGAAATTGTTAAGGAAATAAAATGGCTTCACGGATTGCACATACGTCGTTATGTTGCCAAAATAATCGCTTTGTCCTTGAGTTATATGGGCAATGAACTGTTATTATGTTATCAGCAATGCCGCTAAATTGAAAATCAGTTTACAATCATGTTTGTGGCTAAATCCTTACCAATGTTGTTATAAAAACGGAATAGTGAGTTCAGACACATACTATTATGTTGACACCGAGCACACATTGTTTGAATAATATAATCTAATTATTTATAGCTTGATGTATTGATTTTAGAAAACATTTAATGACAATATTAGATAGGTTTATTACTATGAATATTCACATGACTGCGTGTTTTTGCGGGCCATGTTGTACCGTGATTTACTACATTGTAGTAATGTTTTCTATCATTTGTATTTCAAGTATTACACTCTTTCTGTAAGACATTTTCAGTTAGATGTTAGTGAGTATTAATAATTATCTGACTCCTTAATCCAAGCTTTCTGGAATGGACTATGGCAATGGCTTGCTGTGTAGTGTCCTTTTATCTCTCTTGTGCTGCATGTCTGGTGACAGGCACTGGTAATACTGAACATGAAACACTAGTTTGTTTCAGGTGCACAGCTTCCTGTATGTTTGAAATTATGTTGGAATTCAGTGTTAAATCTCATTTAGGACAATCATAGTACTGAGTGGATAGCATCACTGTATCCAAATGATATCCTCCTAAAGTATATAACAATGTGACTACTGTGACCCGAGATATGTTCGATTTTGAGATTGACAACAAAGTTACCCAACAACGTACCGATAGAAACGTCCGAACATCAACTCCCAGTCTCTGGAACAAATTAGCTAAACCTATAAACTTTATTGCAATTAAAAATTACTTTGCAAGATTCTTGAAGTCCACTTATTTAAATTAGTGTTTTCATAATATGTATCAACTAGCATCTTTATATGAAAAGTATGTCTATTTTATGTGAGCCAGAAATATTTGTAATTCTATTTTAAACAACTGAAGTTGATTAAAGTACATGGTAATTTATTAGTATTATTATTATCATTATCACTATAAATATTATTATTATTTTTATCACAACTATTATGCCATGCTATGATCTGAATACAGAGGTATATTTACCTAATATATTAAATAAATATATTTCGTGAGGACACCAATACATTTTGTTAAGGAGCAGCTTAATATTTTATGTAATTACATATTTTTCGTTATTTTTCAGCGTCTTCAGGGATAGAAAAATACTTAATTAATTAAATTAATGACGTAGTATGAAGAAATAAAATGTAGGATTAAATTAAATTCCCAACAAAAAGTATTTTGATGATATTCCTCATTAGACACGATCCGAATGCATTCATAAATTGATACTTTGAACCCAGATATAAGAAAAAGAGGCAAGGCCTGTTAAACTTCCGATCTTGTTTAATAATCTGAACAAAAAATCACGGTAATCTGTAACTATCCTGTAATTCACATAACAAACTTTTTTTTTTACTTTTCATTAATGAGTTACTAACGGCAAAAAGAAATAAACGAACTGTGGAAATAGAAGGAACGAATATATTTAATTGGCAAACATCGTAGAAAATAAAGACTCCAACACGAGATTCATTCGGCAATATGACTCGGTTACTTATTGATTGCATGACAATGATGGAACTGTGATAACATAAGAATGATAATGCTGCCACCATATAAGATACCTGGCATCTGAAACGGCTATGTTAGCAATTACTAAGTCCGGCATAGGTATTCATAGGAAGCGAAAGTGGGTATTTTGTCTGTATGTAAACTAGACCCTGCTCCAAATATTAGCCTCATAGTTGTGTCAAAACTGCAATTATGCTATTAGCGATTTTGATTGCTTTTCTGGGTTTTTTTTTCTAGTGAAGTTGTTTCGGAAATATAAATATATTATGAACTAAGCTATTAGTGTATTTGTTATTTCTGATGCTGTAGCAATTTACCAATCATATTATCTTTGACGAAATATATGATGAGTCTTTCAAATTTAGATAAATGACATTATATATTTCACCTTTCCATATAAGGTTTCAGGTTTTCTCAGCAAATATTGAAACAGTCACTTACCGATATGTATGCTTTGAATAATCATTAAACAAAGTAACCGATATATCGATCTGTAGATGAAATAAAAATATCCCAATATAGGCAATCAGTGTAGTATTTGTGACTTTACAGTCACAAAGATGTAATTACTTATAACATATGTTTTATCTTGTTGTGAATTACGAAATATTGAAAGCCCCATTCTTACATTAGTGTTGAGATAATTAAATAACACAAATAATTTTCAAATGGAAAGAACAAATTCATTGTTTTTGCTTTTATTCTGATAAACACATTACATAATATCACAGCATCAACTAGATTTGTCACATCGATTTATGTAGGAATGTCAGGGTTTATCAGCTGGAATAATGAATTATATAAGCTGGAAGGTTAGTCCTTTTATAGGAAAGATGAGATTTACTCAGAAGATGTTTCATATTATCCTTTAATCCCTTCTAATTATACTACATATAATTGACGATAATCTCACTTTGATTGACAAGGAAGCCATCATAATTTATTACATCACATATATCATTTATTGCTATTCATCATGATCACACAGAGAAGACAATTCATTCTTGGTTGTGTGTGTGAAATTCAGTGATCAGATTATTTCCTGAAACAAATCATGTTGGTGACAATATATTCAGATCAAAAGATGCAATAATTTTCGAAAAGTGTTTTAATATATTTGAAGATGTATTTGAAATATTTAAATACAAATATCAATACAAATTTAAATACAAATACTTTTCTTTATGGTAAGCTCAAATACAAATACTTGAAAAAAGTATTTAAATACAAATACAAAATGTATTTGACCTCATACCTGGCTATATGTTTACATATCTGCTATGTGGTTAATGAAATTATGACAAGCCTTTGTAGAGGTGATTCCCGCCACAAATTCAGCATCTAACATGCACTACATGAACAACAGGAGTGAGGAAAAGGAGCTACTGGTACATAGTAAATTCCTTGATAATAATTTAATGTTGGGTCATAGTCGTCAACGGTGAGGTCGTTATATTTAGACAAGTATTTTTATACACGAGATAAGCGATTCAGTCATGTTCTGTATGTATGTATGCATGTATATGCTTGTGTGTAAGTTCGTGTATGTTTGTATGTTTTAAGATACATATATAGTAGCACTGACTCAGAACATCAATCCTTTGAGACCTATACCTCCATATACATCTTACATATCAATATATATGGTAGCATATATATATATATATATATATATATATATATATATATATATATATATATATACTATATATATATATATATATATATATATATATATATATATATATATATATATATATATATATATAGGCTTCATCTATGATCCGCTTTTCGTACGTACAAATGTGTCACGCCCACTGGGAAGCGACTACATACAGGCTACTTACAAAAGCGGAATTAAGTACCAAAATACAACTTGACACCACGTTCACATAAACAACAAGTGCATGTTGTTCAATGGTGAATTAGTATATACACAAGATAGTGTGTGTTTGATTATATGAATGTGTGTAAGTATATGGGTATATGTCTGTCTGTTTGTATATATATATATATATATATATATATATATATATATATATATATATATATATATATATATATATATATATGTCTGTGTGTTTGTGCGTGTGTGTGTATGTGTTTATTTGTGTGTACGCGTTTGTGAGTGCGCGTGTTTTGTGTGTGAATAATTGGAACATTAAGAACCCATTCGTATTAGTAACTATTACTTTTTGGCTAAGTCATTTGAAACTTACTAACTGACTTTTGTTTCTGGGGGATAAGTGTTCGTGTAGCAAGTATATACAGATTACACCCTACTCAGAAAAATAGCCTGAAAGCAGCAGATTTCTTCAAGGAAATTTCGGAATTATTTGACGCTCTTGCTACCAACGGAGGACATCTGTTGATTTTAGGTGATTTTAATATACACTGGGATTGACAGAGGAAGGCAGATATAAAACAACTGGCTGACATTCTTAGATCTGCCAACGTCAGGCAGTATAAGAAAGAACATACACACATGGTAACATCTGGTGGATCTCTATGAAAGTACATTGAGATTCATTGTATAATAGTAACATACAAGCTGCAAAGAGACACACAACGTATTGTGAGCGGGTGTGGATTAGGACCAGTTTGTGTGTTCATTATGAAATGTGCAAGGTAAGTAAAACTCAAGTTAAAAATACCCTTGCCTATGCTGAATCAGAGTATTATAATAAAAGGATCAAATCATCCAAGGGAAATCAAAGGTCTGTTTTCAGTGTTGTGAATAAAGTATTACATAAAAGTCAAACTGTCCTTCTAAATATAATCAACTGAGATAAAGATATGGCCCATTGTTTTAATAACTTTGTCTGTCAGTAATATTAAATATACACAAAGTAAGCCATTGCTAGAAGAGTCCTGTATGTCCATGATGGATACATTTGAGCCTTTTACAGAGAGTGATAGCAGACAGTTGCTGAAAAGGTCATCTAATGCTTTCTGTGCAGTTGACTCTATGTCTACATGGCTTGTGAAAGATTGTCTGAATGTTCTGATAACCTAATTACAAATATAGTTAGTAAATCATTATATCTGGGCGTTTTTCCAAGATCCACGAACGTTGCCCTTGTAAAACCATTAATAAAGAATCAGAGTTTGGACTGTAAAACAGACCTGTTTAAAATTTGTATCTAAAGTTATAGAAAGGGCAGTTGCTTTCCATCTAAACAAATATGTTTAATCAATAATAACCACAATGAATCAATACAGTCTGCATATGCCAGTGATCACAGCAATGACACAGCCTTGGTTCGGGTAAAAATTGATATCATGATGTCAATTTATCAAAGTAAGTTAGTTCTTACTTGTTCATCTGGACGTGTCTACTGCATTTCATACAGTTGACTTGACCATAATGTACTTTACTCTAGGTTAAAATACATGTTTGGACTGTCAGGTACAGTACTTGAATGGTTTCGATTCTATCTGGAACACTGCTCCCGGAGAGTGTCTGTTCATGGTATTTTTTCCAACGTTCAGTATTTGTTATCCGGTGTACCATAAGGTTCAGTTATTGGTCCTATGGTTTTCACAATGTATACCCGTCCTCTTGTGTGTACTGCGCAGCGATATGGGGTTAAATATCACTTGTATGCTGATGAAACATAGCTATACACATCAATGGATCCTGAGGATGAGCTAAATTTATCGTCTTCCTTGAAAAAGTTAGAACATTGTATTGCTGATATTCAGCTATGGATGACTCAATTCTTCTTAAACTAAGTGAGTCAACAAGAAATCTAGAAGTTATCTTAGAACAATGTACTAACATGTATGAACGTGTCACATCAGTATAGCGATCTGCCTACTACCACCTTAAGAGCATCCACTGTTTAAAAGCATTCTTAACACAATAACCACTTGTAACTATAGTCCAAGTCTTTGTTACATCTCGTATAGACTATTGTAACTCCCTGTTACATGGCATATCTGATTATAACATTAATCGCCTTCATTGGCTACCTGTTAGACATCGAATCCATTCGAAGGTTTTATTAATAACTTATAAATCTATTAATAATATGGCGCCAGAATACCTGTGTGAACTGGTGTCCATTAGAAAGTCATCCCGAAAAATCAGGTCCTATGGTGATTGTGCTTTTAATGTTGCAGCCCCCACTTTGTGTAATAGGTTGCCGGCAGATATTCGAAATGCGTCGTCTCTTAGAAATCTTAAATCCATTCTAAAATCACACATGTTCAATGTCGCTTTCACAGATAAATAATAATTATCTTTTAAATTTCTTAAATGGTTTTTACAGACATATTATTTGGGGTATTATTATTATTTGCACAGCGTCTTTGAATGGCTCCTGTCGTTAGGACGCTTTATTAAATATAAAATACAATAATTACTATTATTATTATTATTATAAGATACCTATTACCTTAAAGCAAAGCAAAGTATATATAAAAGAGAGAACCGGCTGAATACACTTTTCGGCTAATATAAAATATGCCCAGAGAAGTTTGCTTAAGCATTTCTTGAACATGAATGAGATGTATTAAGACAGGACTAGAAGAATGAAAATGAAGTTGTTTTCGAACTTAGCCTTCATTAGAACATGTCTCTTCTCTCTCTCTATATGTCTGTCTGTCTGTTTCTCTCCCCCCTCTCTCTTTCACACACTCCCCCCTCTCTCTATCTCACTCTCCCCCTCTCACACGCCAAACAAACGTCGTTGCTTACTTGCCTTTTGTTGAGCAATAACCAAATGTGCAAATATTACCGTAATTCCTTCTAAAACGAATAAATAAATCGAGAGATAAATGTTGACAACATCATACTCTATTGATTGCTCTCTATATAGGATACCTTCGCTGATATTTGAATATACTAAAACATGGCCTTGTCTAGCGGTGAGGATATTTGCAAAAGGAGCTGTTTTTGGCTAATATACCTGGAAATTGGACGGAACTTATCCATATCAGATTATAATTGTATCTGGTATTTATGTAGGTGTCTTATCATTAGAACTGCCGGCAACTGTTTAACCTTGGCCAAACCTCTGTACATCATCATCAGGTATGTAGGATAATTGTGCTGCTGTTGTTAATAGATACCAACACTGGTTCTTTAGACGATAGATGGCATGTCTCTACTCCACCTCTCTCTCCTCTCTCTCTCTCTCTCTCTCTCTCTCTCTGTATGTGCTAGTATCTTCATATGTATGTCTGTATATGCTCCACTTGAACTTAACACCATTCTTCTACTCTTTATGGCCAAGCCGTTGTTGATAATTTGGTGATTCAAGGTATGTTATCGGAAAGTACATTTAATTCCATAAACATAAAAGTAGTTAGAAAGTAAATTGATAATGTTTTTTTGTGCTTTCTAAACAAAACAAAACATTTATTAGGACTAATCACTCCAGATATATAGTTTAAACATTCTCCAAGTTTGAAGGAATTGTACAAGTAATTAGCTAGTTCAACACAAATAAACCTTTCTGTGAATGACCGCTGACAACTTATTATATATTATCTCTAAGACAGAATCAACAACGTCTACAATGATGGTATTCAATTTGTTATATTTTCACCATAATCATCTAAGATTGCTTATGACTGGAAATTTACTTTTCTATTACGACCACAATTCACATATATTGTCAAACGAAATTGATATCTGTGAGCATGGATACGTATCTAGTCACATAATACGTCTTTATCTGACTATATTACTACACCATAGCTGTATCTTAGTGTGAAAACCTCACAAAAACGATCATTAAAGAGACATAACACAACAGCTGTCTCGTTTGGCTAGGGCCGGAAATAACGTTCGACATCATAAGATCGAGAAACACTGTGATATATTGTTAAGGGAATAAAATGGCTTGATGAGTTACACATATGTCTTTATGTTGCCAAAATAATCGCTTTGTCCTTGAGTCAGATGGGCAACGAACTGTTATTGTGTGATCACCAGTGGCGATAACTGGAAATCAGAATACAATCATGTCTGCGGCTAAATTACTCACCTATGTTGTTATTAAGAATGGAATAGTGAGTTCACGCATAACCTTTTGTTGACACAGAATACACATTGTTTGACTAAGATAATCAAAGTATTCATATTTTATGTATCGGATTTAGGCAGCATTTAATGCCAATATAAATAGGTATATTTTTTACTATGGATATTCATATGACTATGGGTATTTATGCAGGCTATTTTGGACAATGTTTTACTCTGATGTAGTATTTGCACGATGACTGGTATTTCAAGTACTAGGCTTTTTGTAAAATCTTCCAGTTAGTTGTTGGTGTATAATAATAATTGCATACTAAGCAAGAGTTTTTGTTGAGGGATTATGTCGCTATCTATCTTAGCTTAATCCTCGCACTTCATATATTACATGGTATCCTGAACTTTTATAAATCGATAAACTGAATTTGAGAGTCTTGTCAGTTGTTAGGTTCTCTTATATTTATCAAATAATAATGAGGTTAATGGTTAATGGTTAAAATGTCTCAAAAAAGTTTCATATGTCTATCAATTATGCTTAAAGAAATATTATCTCCTCACAAATATATTGTTTAATTGTTTTTAGAATTCAGTAAGTAAATGTTATCTAGATGGAAATCCTGGTATTATAAAATAAGAAACTTAAGGTTTATTCGTAAGAATAAATGATGAGACATGCAAAACATTACTTCTCTCTGTTCTGATTTCTCGAATGAACTATTGCAATGAACTGCAAAATTAATATCCTTTTCTCTTTACAGTCGTCCTCATCCAGTATATAACCGTGCTGCACGTCTGGTGACACGTACTCGCAAAACTGAATATTTAACCCTAGTTTGTACCAGCTGCAATGGCTTCCATAATGTTTAAGATCATGTATCATACATTTTGAGATTGCATTTCGCACAATCAATGTACTCAGTGGTATATAGGACCACTATACCTAAGTGATTAGCTCCTACTGCAACCTGAGTCGTGTTTTCTTTTGATAGTGGCATGAGGTCACACAATAGTGTATGGATATAAATATTTCTGGGCATCAGCTCTCAGGCTTATGAATAAGTTGCCTAATCATATCAAACTTGATGTAATCAAAGACATAATTTTTGAAGCCCACATATTTAAATTAGTCTATTTATCAATTAGCATGTTTCTGTATACATTGCGTCTACATTATGTAAAACAAAATATGTTTTAATTTTATTTTAAACGTAAAGCTTCTTAGAGCAACTGAAGTTGATTTAGGTACAATTTAAAATAATAAAAATAATAATTAAAGGTTCCTCTTGGCAGTGGTGTAACTCTGAATTTTGTTTTTAGTGAAACCTAAAAATTATGCCAGGCCTCATCATATAAATGGTAGTTGATATATACAAAAATAGTAATACGATCTGAAGTGTTGAGTTGGGAATCACTGGTCCATTTTATATGGAATGACACACAAAAATGCTATATATATATGATATATTACATTGATGATAACACAATGACATCCTTTAGGATCTTCAATATATGGTGGCCATTACTGGAATTATAACACATATCAGATGATGTGATGGTAAAATGATAGTTCATTATGCCTATGGTCTAGTAGTTCTAATCCAAAAATGATGTCATATAAAAGCTATATAAAATAATGATAATAATTGTGTTTACAGAATCGTCAGATATAAAGCGTGTTATCAAGAAGACTAGTCCCGCGATGACACGTTGTTAGGGAACAAGAAAAGGAGCCTGCTACATATTGAATCATCCTTGGTCGAGACTGTGGTAATTCTAATAGTGTAATCAACTGTAATTATTTTAATGATTAATCTCAAATGGATAAAGTCTGGAATTAATTTACCATACATGTGAAATAACTGTATGGAAAAATATCAAACCTAGTCTGATATCTTAATTACTGGACTACAATTAAAGGGAGAGGTTACCTTTATTTCAAATATTCAGGACTAACACAAATATGTTCACACAAATATTAAATAAATCAAAATATGAACATGATCAACCACATATCAAATAATCAAGTTCAAAGTAATGATTACACGACTATTAATGGTCGTTTTGAAGCCAGACATAGACCGGCTGCTCTTGAAATCTGACGTCACTTACCACAAACTGTTTGAATTACCCGTTTATAACAATGTAAATAGGAGTCAACCAAACGTGTATATTCGGAACAAAAGCGTTTTACAGAATATTCCAATATAGTTGCTTCAACCTGCCTCATATGTTACTGAAATAGCTATGGAAAGGTTTTAGTGAAATTCCTTAAGACGATTGTTTTATATTATTGTAACAAACAGCATCTACCGAGCTGTTAGATTGATGGCAAGGAACAGACGACGGCGTCAGCTAGTAGTATTAAAGACCATATAGAATAATATGGGCTAGCGGGCGATAACTCATGCCATTGTGTAAAAGAAACAGTTGGCAGAAAACATGGTACATTTGAACTTACATGGAATGAACTTTCACAAGAGAAATCCTCATTTGGCCGATATTTACTAATTGAAAGCTTCAAGCAGGCATTGGATAGTCTAACTGGAAATATTCAAGGATTAAAATAATATAAATGGGGAGAGGAGTAATAGTGGCATATATAAGATAACAAATGAGTGGGCCGGTAGTATGTACTGAATTAGAAAGCTGTGAACGTCTGCGGTCCTGGATTTGGTGCAGTTAAATTGTGTAATAAGTAGTGTTTAATTTTCCCATGATTTGTTTTATAATGCAATGTGTATGGTGTCGTTCATGTATTTCAGACTATATGTTATGTTTCTATCATAAAATTATTATCGTAAAATATATTGGCCAAATATTCTGGAAATAAAATAAGGCAGTGAGTTAAATCCGTGTACTTTGTTATGTATACATGTTATCATATGAAATGAACGTAGTTTGAGATCAAAATAAAACACGCCATCATATACAAGATCCATAGCAGTAAAGCTCTGTATGTAAACGTGAAATATTCAATAAATCAAGTTTCTGCTTTATATTCATATCTCACTAAAATGTATATAATATATGAGAAATTAAGTTATTAGGATTAAATAAGTCAATAAGATATATTTTGACTATTAAATTAATACTAACAAAAGTTTACAAGTGTACAGAAAGACACTAGAAATAATAATTCACGCACATTAAAATACACGTGTAAGAAACTCTGTGAGCTTTAAGCCTGGAATCACAAATCTAACATATAGTGTTCACAATGTTTAATTGTGTACCATATTATTTGTTCAATAATATAAAATTATTCCTAGTTTTTCATGAAATTATTCTACATATTCATAATGTTCATAATATTATTGCAACGTATACAGCAGAAACCCGGGGAAAAGTATTGATAACTCAACACCTAATCCAGATATAAAATGTTTAGCTATAAGCTACAAGTATGAAACAAATATAAATGTTACATAGATCATCATAAATTCAGACTCTCTAATGACAATCTACTAACTGAAAGTAATAGACATTATAAACAAAAACAATGTTGAAATTGGACAAGAATTTCACGCATTGGTCAAATATGAACAATTGCATGATAGGGTCATGCACAATTTCTTAAACATGCAAGTCATCGACATTAATCAATCAGCAATCGCTTTATGTCAAACGTTTATGGTTCTTTTTACCCTTGCAGCTATTGGATTATCTACTATTCACATGTAAAACATGGCGCAGACAGATATTAATATACAGGTGTATACCAAACACTAATGTTTTACAAGAATCACATTCTAACGGAATTGTGTGGCATCAGGGTTGTCCCTTTGTCTACCCTTTCCCATATCACAGAAAACAAGTTTTCTGCACAGTTCTGGTTTAAGTGATTTGTGTACATAAATTGTAGACCGTGGTTAACATGGACATCACCTTATATCAAAAACAGTGCATTTATTGACATTTTCCACCCTTCTGAACACGGTAACTTAGATCACCCTAATGACTTTATTGTTTTGAGCCAGTCTGATGTATTTTTCAGAAATGAAAATTGAATATTATCTGGATTCTTAAATATGGGCAACCCCATTCGACTTTGTGAACTGAGAACTATAAAATGTCTTAAATAACTAACTTAACATTTAAATAAAATGGGCTGTATGTATTGCATCAACTGGTAATCCACCTAGGCTAATATGGTTTGATATACCTTCTGCCGCAGAAAGGCTAAGAATTTGAGTACCATAACTATACGCATTCTTGAAAACATGGGTAAATCCACATGTTTTTGTTTTGTTAACTTGGTTGCCATTCTGATAGGCTACAGCACTTTGTTATGTCCAACTTTTAAACCTGACTTTTTAAGATTGTTGCGTGTATTCTTCAATAAATGTGATGAATCATACAAGACAATGACACAATTATTATTATTAATGAAATAATGCTACCTAACATTGCTCCTAGTTTAGTGATCATTGACTGATTATTTGACTCTTGATCGCACATTATAGCTTTGATAATAAGACTACATTGCCTACTCTCAGCAAATCAGGACTTGCATTACTGATGGTTACCAAATAGGAAATTGGTTGTCTCCACTTACATGCTAAACCTCTCAACATAAACACAACACTATGATTGGTTACATATTTAAATGTTCCAACATTTCTAAAATCTTTTAACCCTTCCATCTCATCACGCTCAGGGTTATATGACACATTTTTCGCTTATTGCCAGTTCATAAAATACTGCCATTATATTAACGTTAAGTTAGAAAGTGTCCAAGAAAGCTTTAGTAAAACCTGGGTAAATGTTGAGTTTTGTGACACTTCTATGGAGTGTTTTATCTGATAGAAACAGGAAGACTTTGGCAAGGAGCTTATATATTTGTCAATTGGAATGCAAGTTAGATAACGAAAAAGATTTATCGCGGATAGTGTACCTTCTACCATGGTTACTTTGCTTCGACAAGTAAAGTTGAGATGACCTAAAATCAAGAGCTGTATCAGACATATGTTTAGCAAGTTCCTTCACTTTCATGTATGCGATTTAATTATGATTAACCTCTTAAGTCTAATAACATGGATTTAATATTCAGTTGACTAAACTTGTGATAATGATTTCTTCAACATCAAAGGACTTGTGATCCATGATATAATTCATTAATTGCATTTCAGTATTAATATGAAATGATTTTAAAGTTTTACATAGAAATTCAAGAATTATTGAATGTCAGCCAACCGGCGATAAAATAGGTATTTCGGTTATTTCACTCGGCTATTCTTTTTCAATTATATTTGGCATGTTACCAACCTCTTTTTCTCCCTTGTAAATTAGAAAAATTAAAAGCCTGAGCATTTTCCCTGCGACTGTTGTGGGAATGAGGGGCCGCACAATAATCACCCGTTTTCAACCTTTTATTAATTTGTGTAATGTTTGATAGAAACTGTCTAACCTGCACGTCAAAACAGCATACCGACCCTTCTATCCTCCCCTATATGAGTTAGGTTGGGTACAGGGCAGGTAGGTCACTAGGATTGCTAAGTTAGAGTATCTCTGACCTGATTTGATTGGAATCCAGATGGTCACATAATCCTTGTGTCCCCCTGAGGTCAGAAAACGTGACTTTTTTCTTCCAGCCATACAATCTAGCATTCGATCAAGCCGTAATGGCTTCCATCCGGTAATTAACATTATTTACTTATATCTATGATGTCAGGGAGCGGTCGTTATTATTATATTGGGATTTTAGGTTATTTTTATAAACATTACACATTTAAATAATATTATCTGAGGATGAACTGTTTCGTTAAGCTTTTGTTTCGTATAATAATTTCCACTTAGATCAAACAAATACACGTGTTACATTTACCTTGAGATATCCAGAGAGATATTTACTCTAACTGACACATAATTAATTACACAATAAGCTAACTGCTGGTCATAGAGCAACATCAGTCAACGGTGGCAATTGTCTTTTGCAAAGAAGTTCACAAATTGGTCAGTGGATTTAAGTTTTGATTAAAATAAATTGCGATTGATTGTTTACAATTTCACTGTATCCAACTAGACCATGGACACAACGACGCAGATTGGTTGGTGTGTGCTGATTACGGATTGTCATAATAAACTGCTGCAAAAAGATTGTAGAGTCATGTTTTGTTATCACAAAAACGGCGCCATTAATGGAAGCAAGGGATTCCAGATAAAACTGGCATTTAAAATCCACCACATGCTAATCTTAGTCGGATCTGCAGATTGTCTGAGCAAACATGTTTGAATAACAAAGTAAAGACACGCACGCACACACGCACACACACGCACGCACACACACACACGCACGCACACACACACACACAATATATATATATATATATATATATTACCCAGAATAATTTGATATTCAGCATTGATTATCAGAAATATTGCATTTTGACAAAGCACCATCATCCCAATTCCTTTGAAGACTGGAATAGACACTACCAGCCATAATATCGTCACAAGGCACACAAATAAAATCAATACTAGGTAATTATGTCCAATAGGTGACAGCCAGTGGTCTTTAACCAAATTGAGAGAGAGAGAGAGAAGGGTGTTTCATTAAAATACCAGTTATATATATTAGAACATCAGACAGCATCAGCATATTTAGTTGGTGAATAGTAATAAACAACAATATTTAAACAAATGTCTAAATACAAAATAGCTACTTTAGCAATCCCATGTAGATCATTTGAAAGACTTATTTGATTTCTAGATGTGTTTAAGTTGGTAAGGAATAAAAACACATGTGTTCATATTGATGATTAAATTATATTCCATATCAGCTAGTTATTTTATTTGATAAGCAGAAATTGTATTGAATCTGTGATGAACTTTATCTTCTTTGATAATTCCACGAAAGCGATATAATATCACAATAAATAAACCTTTTGTTGTGATTTATTGCGCCCATATAACGTTAGGTATGATAAATGTCTTCTGTCAGCCATTACCGGAAAAACCAGACATATCCTGTGACGTCATGGTCCTGTCATAACTCCTATCACTAAGCGTTGTCACAAAAATAGTCTCAGATTAAAGTGTTGTTCTCATATAAGAAAAACAGTGACAAACTAAAATGAAGTAGTGGTCTGACGGAGCTCGCACCATAAAAGTTTTGTTCTATATCACGTGTACACTGGTATAGGCTCCAATGGAACGCTACACCACTCTTGGCAGATGCTAAAAATAAATTTACTTCTTCGAGTCTTTATTTTCCAAACTTGTAGTCCGTTAATTTAGTCAAGATAATTTGAGTTAGAATATGTAACGGGGATGGAAATTGACTCACATTAACAACAAATGGCAAGGAATGCAAATGTAAATGTAAAATGAAACATACATGTCACAGTAAAACTACGTAGTGTTTCAAGCGATTTATAAATGTGAATCAAGACTAGTATGCTATCTTAAAATGCATATCACATATCAAGACTTATCAAGACACAAGTTTTCTGATTTAAGTAATTGGTGATATCAACAAAAGAGATTTATTATACGCCAGACTGGTAAAAAGTACTTGTGTACAGCTTAAAAAAATTAATTTGGTAATAATAATAATAATAAGTTATTAACAAAATCTTGAAATGGATAAGCTGTCTAACAAGTAGCCAATGTAGTTTTTGAAGAATTGGGCTGATATGATCAAATTTACAAGTATTTGTCACTATGCGACCTGCGATATTCTGAATTCGCTAAAGGCGATTGATGTTATAATCAGATATGCCATATAACAGGTAATTACAATAGTCTATATGAGATGAAAAAAGGCCAGGAACATAGTAACAAGTGCTTCTTGTGTCTAAAATGCTTTTAAACAGTGGTTGTTCTTAATGTTGAAGTAGATTAGTCGGCATACCATGATATGTGCATATGTGATATGTGCAAATATGTTAATACATTTATCAACAATAATCCCTCGATTCATTACTGTCCTGTGCAAATATCGTGCTAGGATATCAATTTCGTTTGTATCACTACGCATATAACAACTAGTAGAAGATATTTATCATTTCCAGTTCAATATAATACAAGAACAAATACTTTATCCTTACTAGTGAACTATAGTATGCCATGTTTATTTTATTTACAGATCGACATCTGTCTAAAATGAAATTGATATGATTCCCTTCAGCTTAATATTTGACATTTACTGAAGGGCATAGATAATTTAGTATTTTCGAATAACAAAAAACACATTTATACACCTACCATTAAAAGGAAACGGACTAAATTGTATTTACATTTGCGGATAATGCCATTTTCTCTATATATCATGCAAGTGCATTAAAAATATAAATTAAGTTACATTTTATCACAATTTGGATATGGTATTTTTCAAAGCATTACATTGAATGTATATTAATACGACGTTGAAACGCTGCTAACGTCTTAGTGAGATATAAAACTATATTATATTATACTGTAATAGAACAACTGCATACCAGTATATTAAGATAGTAATCATCAACACAGTTGTGATTAATATACACATAATTAACTGTTTACATTCTGGTCGGAAATTCAAATTGCTTATCTAAGAATTTGGCTTTTAATAAGTTGGTGTAATGGATGGATTAAGCTGGTACAATAGGTTATGTGTATTCCATAACAATCCATTATCAGTAAATACAAAACCAGCCAATGTATAACCAACGAAAGCCTAGAACTGGAAGACATTCTTATTGAGATCGACCACTATTAATGCATATTACTATTATGTCGTCAATGTTTCCGATAAGAATTAATTAATGTTGAATACATTTCAAACATTTCCAATTAGTTTTATCAAGACGTAAGACGAATTATGTTTATTTAATTTGCTATTTATTGGCTAATCAATAAGTATACATGGATATACATAATACAAATATTACAGAATACTGGTATTGTATTATGTTCCAAATAGTTATATTTCCAAGGAATACATATATATTTACGTCAAGAATTTCTAATCAGATCTCTGAAATGAATGTCCTTTACAGAAATATTATATGTTTATTAATTTAAATGAAATGAAAAAAATAAATCACAAAAAATGATATATGGTATTTATTGTTGCAATTTATTGTCATAAGTGATAGTTCAGTCAAAATTGGATACCGATGGACATGAAAGCGATATATTTCAGATTACATTCTAAAGTAATAGCCACCTACTTGCAATACGCTTACTTGAGTGAATATATTTGGACTTATACTCGTCAAAGTTGTCAATCAAGTTTGACAATTTGTTGTTCAAATATACTGACAGAAAACAATAACCGTGAGTCAGTTGTATTTAAAGGATGGAGAATGTAGGCCATATTAATGTAACAAAAATTCCCCATTTTGTAAAATAACTCATTTTAACACATGACATTTCTATAATTAGCCAAATATAGCCTCTGTCGTGTCTAGTTAAATAAATTATGTTAATCTGTAATCAATTACGGACCTAATTTGGGTTTTTATAAGTGATTTAGGCAGATAGTAAATGCTTGCTAATATTTAGGATTTTGTTGTCAACAATGCTATCATAGATAAATTTAATTATTTATTTCATTTATATAGAATATATATATATTATATTCGATAATTGAGCATTTATGCGAATTTACTATAACTAAAAAAATAATATTCTATTTTAAGCTGCTGTTATAAAACAGCTAATTTTGTTATCGTATCATGACAGCCTAGACTATCTAACGTTTCCGTTTTAGTGTAAAATCTGTGTCTACAACCATAATGAAACTATCATGAAAGGATTATTGTTACTCAAGTTTCAACAAAGAATGTCATGCTACTCTAGCTCTCCTTGGTGTTTTGCCAGTTCCAAGAAACAATGGTGGTGTTTATAATGAAAGACAGGTTTTCTTCTTCTTATAGATACAGAAAAGGTAAAGATTATTTTAAGGAACAGAAAAATTTGCTCATATTTCATTCGAGTCTCATTACGCAGATTTTGTGGAATAAAATTCTCGCCATATAGATATAACTGTGTCCCTGTCGTTATCGCGTATTATAACATGTTCAGCGGAAGTTTTGTTAGTTATCTTAATTAGTAATATTATGGATTAAAGAGATATTCTATTCGGTCGTTAGCAGCGGATATTGGACCAAAGTTGCTTTTCACCTCACTAATTACTGATATTAGAAAGTTTAATTTCCTATTTATAAAGATGGAGGTTTGAACACTACTGGGTGTAGAATTACAGTGGAAACAACCATATTGAAATACATAGGGCTCAGGGGTTTATTAACTTCTTGTTTTCCATTATTGTGAACAAAACCAAATTGAGTAATTTAACCAAATTCTGGCCACTTTATCTTTTAAACAGTTCCCAATAACTCATTATTCAATATAGCCAATTCAAGTTTTCTCATACAAAATTAAGTTAACCTAAACCTGGGCATCAGTTGTAAGTGTTATTTGAGGGCTATGCTCGTGTGTTATATAAGCTTGAAACCAAATCTAGGATTTCATCTTATCCTGGCCACATGTTACCAAATCCCGGCCGGTAAATATGTACTTTTCATCTAATCCTGACCAGCCTTTTTTAGCGTACTTGAATACTTGAATAAAGAGTTGTTTGTACACCCAACAATCATAAAATTGACAAGACCCCCTAAAAGTAAAAAAATTAGACCCTTACACATCAAATTCTAGAGACTGGAGAACAAGTCTTTCAAAAAATCATATTTACAGCCATGGCATATTTTGGATCATGGTTGGCTGTGTCTTTGACAGATGGTATCCAAGGCTATTGCATGATTCCAAACACTCATTTTTGTCATCTGAGAATGTAAGTTCCAATACAGCGAAAGCTATACAAGAAGGCATTAGGTTTCCAATGTTTGGCATATCATCAATAATTATGAGATTGTCAGTCGAGAAGTTTCCTCACCATATATCAACCAGTTCGGGTGCTAGAACTACATCCGACACATATTCGTAATTTTGAGAGGTTGAAGGGTTTGTTGGGTGTTGGCCATCTGCTGTTGAATGCGTTGGATTAGCATGTGGTGCACATACGTTTGGTATGTATATCTTATCTGGAATTGCCCTGGAGTTGAATGGGAAAATGCCACAAACTCTGAATCCGGATATGATATTATCGCTGGTTATATCCTTCTCCCAAACCGTTGCAAAGAGGCATGTGAAGTTTGCCTTCCCCGCAACAACTCCAGTATAATCAAACTTCATTTGGTGGGATTCTTCATTATGGTATGTCTTGAGTGGACCAAATACAGAACGGCCAAAAGGCTGGAACCAGTTTGACATTTGCGCAGGAAGTTCAATCATTATTAATTCATTGGCCATTGCAGTTTCCAATAGTTCGATAAAATTATGTAAATCATGGCCATCTACAATCAGATACTGGGGATGTTAATTACCTATATTTGGTAATTCCCTATTTTATCCATTTTGTCTAAGTCGTCCCCTGATGAGCAGCTTCAAACTCAAAACCATTCAGAGCCCGAGTGGTCTTCTCTTTAGGTATTACATATGGTGGTGTCTTCCCCATCAGCTTTAACTGCTACAATAACTTATCATTTCCTTGTTTCCACTTTAGCTAATGCGCAGGGATTTTGTACCAGACCTACCCAGTACATTCTTTGGCTTGTGATCAAGGACAATTCCAGTTTCATCCATTTTCATAGTTTGGCGTCAAGTTTATCAAACATATTGTGCTTAATCAAAGTCAGACTAATTGCTTCGAAGTAAGATTCATACCATCCCGGTCAAAACCCTGATGAAGAACAGCTGGTGTTAGTTCTGGTTTTCTTAACTTCAAATCAGGGTATCGTTTCAGTATTACAGACCAGCACTTATTTGATGGTTTTCCACCTTTGAACTTCACACCATGCTTTTTCGCATACTGCCCAGTATATATCAGAAACTGTTTCTTGGCGATTCCAACGCTTGTGTCTGACCGGTTACATGCATAGTCAATCCTAGATATGGGCAGGTTTAGGAATATACGATGGCCAGGTTTAGATGAAATTGACTGCATATACATTCTAGCATAGACGAACATAAAAGGATAATTTTGACACAAAAATATACTCTTTATTCTAAAAAAGCTTATTATTACCTTACTTGTACTCTATAATATACTGCTTACTTAGTGTCAAGATTGAGTTTAAAAACGAAACATTTGGGTAAAAATGTGTTATATACACCTCAACTTACCGCGCGTTCTAATTTAAAAACACAACTTGATGACATAGGGTGTTACTTGTCGAAATGATAGTACCAGCGCATGGCACCAAAAATATATACCCCTCATGCACATGAATAGGATATTAGCGGTTTCTAGGATACCAAAAGTGGCAAGCTATAGAGGCTGACCCGATTTAGGTGAAATTACTCTACGTGTATCTTAATACTAGAACGTTTAATATCATATTTAGTGTTTTGCCTATGGTTCAATTTGATGATTATATTTAACCCAATAGAGAGGTTCGTTATTCTTTGTGACATACTTCAACTAAATTTGTTTGACCTTGTCTTTATGTAAATTCCCCAATTATATATTATATTTGCTGTACAATGTTGTGCTTGTTTCGAAAACATTACATTAATTGTTACTTGAAAGTATATGGTGCTTTGTCCTAGGCGCGTGACAAATCTGAGATTAAAGACCTGTATACGACCCATGTAATACCTCCAAGGATTAGCTTTTATGTATATGTAAATATGTATTTTTGCATTTTTAGTGTATATGTGTTTATGGATATAATAATTTGGACATCAATCTAGGTTATAAAAGGCTCTCTTCTTCTTTTGGAGCTTAATAGTTATCTCACGACAACATAATCATTATCTTAATGAATTTCCCTTAATATGAATGTTAAATATTTATAGTGATAAATACAAATATATTTGTTTTACACTTATCGTGTTTTGACCGCTAATAACCAAAAGAGTGAAACTGTATATATATATATATATATATATATATATATGTGTGTGTGTGTGTGTGTGTGTGTGTTTGTGTGTGTGTGTTTGTGTGTTTGTGTTTGTGTGTTTGTGTGTGTGTGTGTGTGTGTGTGTGTGTGATATATATACAGATAATTGATTAATCTCATCTTTTAATAATATGATATTCTTGATAACAAAACCTTTTGCGGCGATGCATGCATTAAATATAATAAATATGACTATAAATTATACACCAAACAAATGAAATTTAGTTAGTTGTTATAATATTCAATGGTGATTGAAGGATATTTCATTTATCATAATACGATATGTATAGCAATATACTAATTGTTGTTACAATTATTATATAGCTAATTGAATGATACATGCATATCTAAAAAAATATTTCCAAAATTATAACACATCGGTTCTACATAAACGATGTATTTACTCTAATTATGAGTTATCCAAACATAATAAAGTAATGAATTATGTAGTTAACAAATGCTTTATTTGGTAAATCATGTTATGGAGTCATGAAGATATGTTTGAGATATCAGCATAATTAACAAAGATAGCCATTTTTAATTTAATCTAGCGACAATTTGGCCAAAGTCACAAGCACCATTATTCACAGATCATATTAAAAAGCTTAGAGAACAAGACATCAAAATCATAATAGTAATAACGATAATTTTAGGTTAAGGATAATTAACACAAGCGTAATGACTGAGTGATTAACTGACTAAAAGACTCATTGAAGACAGTTACATTGACCGTATGACTTACTTACAAATCCAAAGACTGATTGACTGTCATTCTGTTTGATAATCCAAGTTCTATCCTCTTTATCCAATTACACATAAACGCATTGAAAGTGATCAGCTTTCTCTGAGAAATATCTAAGCTAAAGCATGGCTATATAAGACAACATAACTATTTACTTAATAAATATAAGTATATTTATGTGTAAGAAACATTATGGTACTCCAAATTGCCAGAAAGGTATTTTAAAGAGGTATGTTCAATTTAAATTCTGTGGTATTTATCCTATTGCTGAAATATATATATATATATATATATATATATATATATATATATATATATATATATATATATATATATATAACCCCTCTTTGGCCTCATAGGTAGCGCGTGAGACTATTTACCTATGGCTATGGTCATTCTGTGCGGGAGGCTAGCAGGTTCGCGCCTCGGCCGTGACACTATAGTTGGAGGAATATTTCCAGCCAGGCAACTGGCAAGGTTTTCTCCACCGAACATGCCATATATTCTTAATTCTAAGTTTATTAAGAATTAATCTCCGCGGGGAAGCCATAAATTACAGACCATTTACGTCTCCCTCGTTTGAGGTTGTCAGCCACGTTAAAACAGCCATTTATTTCTTTAACTTAGTGGTCTTATGTTGAAGCTGCTGGAAATATATTTCCAGGCTTTTTTTCTTTACGACATCGGTTTGCGGCAGATTACCATTTAGTAAGCAAATATAAATATTCAACTTCAGGACTCACTTGATCATAATGCATAGAAATTAAGTATCAAAGAAGATTTTGATCTCTATTTGTTTACTTGATAAAGTGGGATGTCACACCCCTAATATTTTAAAATAAAGTCTGATGCATTGCTTTAAAGTCAACCTGAATTTGTCTGTTGATTTAAACAAATTATGTTTGATTATTTGGTACTTTTCGACTATGTTTAGCTTCTGTATTTCGGATTAATGGCAAAATCTGTTTCTACGTAATTTTTACAGTTGGACATTTGTCTCTAGAAGCAGCCATTTCTCGGTAAAATGTAGTGACTGATGCTCGTACTTGGATCTCTAGTTTCTGCCATTTTATCAAAGACCCAAAGCAATCTAAAATATATAGTTTGCGTGAAATGCTTTATTTAGTGTTTTAATGTTTATTAAACAGAAACTATTACCTCAACATATTTTATATAAATTACTTTATAAAAATCGGAAACGTAATAACACGATTTAAAAAAGTAAAATACATTGATTATTTAAGGTCATGCAAAGGTATCTAGTTTCCCTTAAGTCGATTTTATTTCTTAAGGTAGCTCGAATACTATTTGTGTATTGTGATCACCATTCCCCAAATTGACCATACGACAGTTTGAGAATCGCTGCGTGCTTATGATATTAAAAGTGTCCGTTCTTTTGTTTTCCCAAGTATGAAACCTTAGACTCATATGTTTGCTGTTGCTTATCAACCTGCTGGATACATAACCGAAATAATTAAACAATTAAAAGACCTTTCCAGCCAGTTATAGGTTATGACGAAACTAGCGTGATAAATTAAATTCGTCGTTCTGATTTCATTGGCATCTAAAAGGAGAAGTGACAGAAGAAAACTTCGTTTTTTAACTGTTATTTTGTAATATGTAGACCCACCTAATAAACGAATGTCCAAAGCCATAAGAACTGAGTGTGGTGAAGATAAATTGGATAAACTGAGTCTTTAATTTAATCGATAGAAATAGAAAGAAACGTATGTATTTCGCATTCAGGTAATTTATCCTATTTCATATTAAGTGTATACATTATATTTTATAAATGCATTGAACGACCTTTGACAGCTCATGTTTGATAGAGGTTTATTATGTTAACCTTTATTCTTATGAATGTATTATTTAAAATATTTGATACATTATGATGGTCAGAATTTAAAACAAAGACAGACCTGTAGTGATTTAAATATTCATGATGAATAGTTTTTTTTTACAGAAAATGTTTAATTATTTTATCTCTTTGTTTATAAAACACGCAGACCTTTTCTATTACATATGAATGGACTGAGTGTAAGATAGGCCATCACAGCCTGAGCTTGTATTAGTAGCACTATTTAGTAGTACTTGAAACAGCTGAACTTTGTTTGTGTCTCACATAGACAAAACACCTGTGTCTGCTGAAGTCAAGCACGTTGGTGTTGATATAAACTAATTCATAGCTTTTATTAGTTTGTATGAGAGAAGTCATCCGTATCATAACCGACATTAATTTTACATTTCAGTTTGTTTGATATATTATTTGCCAGTGGAAACAAAAATGGCATAAGTATTATAATATTATTTTATTTCTTCTTTTCTTTTCTTCTTTTTGGGATTAATCTGTTTCTTGCCTCAGATATCTGATTTTGATTTCTTCTTTTGTCAATGAAAAGTAGCTTAAGTGATATTTTAACTCATGAATCTCATTCAAAAAAGCTATTTCCAGAATCAAAATTCAAAAACTTTGATTGACTTTCAATTAATTGCTATTTAAAATACTAAGTTCTTAACTCAGAGTAAGCTTCAAAGTTTTGCTAACATTTTAATGAGTAGATGTATTAGTTAAGTTAACGATTTTTCAGGGTCGACTTTGTCTTTAAATCTTAGTCGTTCATACAACCTGAAAACCTGAAAACATTTGAGACAAACATAGCATACAATTATATATATATATATATATATATATATATATATGTTAATTCACATTCACTGTCAAATTCCAAATGACCGGCAGTATATGACAAAAGTTAGCTAGGTCATAAGGCTTTAATTAATTGATAGCATTATATTTGTACTGTTATTGCTTGAGCTAAATAAATTACAACAGATAATTGACGTCCACATCCATCTTTCATCAAAGTCTAAGGTAATTTTTTTGTACTTCGAAAGATCAGAACACTTCCCTCTACTGCTTTTTCTTCTTCGATGACAGATGACAATGGTAGCTGATTATAAAGATGAAAGAGATAACTCTTTTGATGTATTACCTTTATAATATATATATATATATATATATATATATATATATATATATATATATATATATATATATATATATATATATATATATATATATATATATATATATATATATATATATATATATATATATATATATATATATATATATATAATGTGTGTGTGGGCGTATGTGTGTGTTTGTATGTGTGGTTCTGATATCCAGATATAGATATATTTTTTCAAACTTGTTGGATGGATTCCTTCGTTCTAATTCTTTCTATGACGGCATGTTTGATAAGTCATCTAGTAATATATAATTTTCTCTTCATCGAAAAAGAATCCCATCATACACATTCAAAACAAAAGAATCAGATAACAGAAAACAGTGAGATACGCATATAAATAAATCCACCGACAAACACACACTCACACATGGACACACACACACACACACACACACACACACACACACACACACACACACACACACACACACAAATACAAATCACGCACAATGGTTTTAAAAATGTAAAATGATATAACTTATTATTTACACAGTCATATCTTACCGAAGACAGGAATGAATGAGTTAAGTGTTCTCACATGTTCAAAGGTTATTTTTCACTTATTTAGAAGTGATTAACCTGTTGTCATATACTCAGCAATGAGAAAATGTATTGAATAATTTATTCACCATTAGCAATAGTATATAAAGCATTAATATACTGTAAAATAGGGCTTTGATAAAATATGATATATATATATATATATATATATTTTGTGAAAGCCCTATTTAAAAAAAAGAGTTAAAACTTTTTATTTGATATATTTAAATTATAAACCTGACTAAATTTACTAATTCATTCTCACCATTCAACCTAAGAGTATATCAGCATATGTTATTAACATCAAATGATTTATACGAATTCACAAATTATAAAAGATTTGCAAATTAAAGTATAATGTTTGGTGTTTGATGCTATTCTTCGAAACAATTTTATAATTTTGCGGATTAATTGACACAATAAAACACCATTTATTCCAGTTACTGATTTTTACAGAAAATATATTTGACACAGCTTTGCTTATAGACAGTCATAAAATATCTAATGTGCAATATGTATGTACATATCTTAGCGGTTTGATGTATGTTTCGTTGGAGGTGTCCAACAGTGAAAATGCAAAGGTACAGGTTACCCTGATCTTTATCCGATTATAAATAGAGGTGATGATAAATGATTGTTAAAATTCTCATTTTTCTCAACAAACAAAACATAGTAATGACATTCAACTTATGAGTCAGAATGTGGAACAGTATATTTCAGGTTTGTATTGCACAAATAATACCTATATATACAAATTTGTCGTACATACATAATTAAATGTACAAAGCCCACACACCCCTCACACACACACACACACACACAACACACACACACAACACACACACAAACACACACACACACACACACACACAGCACACACACACAAAACACACACACACACACACACACATACACACACATACACAGGCAGGAACCTCCATGTGTATTAAGCTGCGGACAGAGTTTTTTCCCATATTATGAGTAATTAAGTTACGCTAAATTAGGCGTGAATAAACGTTCACTTAGTGATGACCGGAAACGTCCCAGGAGTATCTGTTAGGTTCGAGTAAATCATAGTATTTACTCAGGTTTGAGACGATATTTCGTTCTAGTCCAGTAACAATCCATAGTGCAGTATTGCTACTTTGTTTTTATTTTAGTTAAAGTACTTCAATGGGTCCATACTGAGTTAGTGTATATTATCTTGTGGTGAACAAACTGTAATGTTTGTTAACACGCTGAGGGTATACAAAAGGCTTAACCTTTCACTTAGGTTAGAGAAGAACTTCGACGCCAGACTAGTCGGACGTGTAGCGATATACATGGTTCATATAGGTAGGATTTATTTAGTTATTCGAACCCAGAATGAAGCGGAGGTCAGCATCTGAGGTGTCGAAATGTTTTATATACAGGTTTCTTTTGGACCACAGAAAAGTATTGTCGAATGTAAACTATGGTGTCAAAATAGTTTATGATATGTATGTAGCAAGTCACCATTGAACCACACGCACGTGTTTGTTGCGAGCTGTGGTATCAAATGGTATGTTTTTACGTGCTCCCGCTTTTTGTACGTTACCCTGTGGGCACTTTTATGTAGACGAATATATATATATATATATATATATATATATATATATATATATATATATATATTTTGTTTTTTTGCTTGTAATGCAATTATTTATTGCACAATAAGGACATTTTCAGCAGTTTTTCCTGATTCTGAACAGAAATTTAATGGTACTAAAATGTAATACCTCCAACTGAAACACTCTTATAGCTCAATTATAATTTTCATCAAGACTGATACAAAACTTATACTAATCATCCGATAAAAGACTTTAAATAGGGACATAATGCTATAATGTTGACCCTAGGTTTTAATCTATCTGAAACTGCAATGGAAACGAATTGATATATAGCGGTACATTTAAACACATAACAATGTATATAGAATATTAATATAATTCTATATGTATTTTAAATCCAATCTATAGACATTACGTTTCCTGGTAAAAAATATAAACTATATATGTTGGGCAAGTGGTCTTCAAAATTCACTTGCCCTGATTCAAAGTTAAGTTGCCCTGATGTTTTGCACCTTCAAATTATTTGATAAATTAACAAGTATTTATACATGTATATCAGATAAATGTTTATTTTTATTGAAGTATAGTAATATATTATGACTTATGCAAACTGTACATAACAAACCATTCTCTCTGTCTACTAGGTCCAGATATTCTATTCGCGAAGATGGAATAAATGATAGAACTCGTTTAGAGCTTTCATAATCTTTCTCATTTTGCTCTGTTTCTGCCAAACCGTCCAAAGCCTAATAGCCCATGCAGCGCTAATATTCCTAAATGTATTGATAAACCAGATTAATTAAGTCAAGGATGGATAGCAGCCTTTGGACATCTATGTCTTCTGATCAACATGCAATATATTAGAAAATATGATTTAGCTACAGTTAATTTTCAATGTTGATGTTCTAGCCTGATACAACACTGAACAGGAAAACCTATAACTCGTACATGATTTGTTTTGTATGTGGTATTTAGAGAAGTATTTACTTACACATATTTTTAATGTTCACTTTAAACATAAAATACCAACAAATATATCACAATTTAATACCACAATTCTGCATTCAATGAAGCATATTCAACGAAGAGCTTAAAAGATTATCATATGGCATTGCCGAATGCATCAATATTAAGATACTAATTTTATTTAACGCTTCAAGTTAGCTAAAGGTTATTATTGACAGAATCCCAAATTTCAACGACAGATCATCAGATCAGTAAGCATTGGGCATACCCAGGTACGATTGATCGGATGTAATGTTTCCAAACAGGTGGTGTTTCGAACAGGTTTGACTAATATATATATATATATATATATATATATATATATATATATATATATATATATATATATTATATATATATATATATAGTTAATTTATAATATATTCCTGTAAAATCTATGAATTAAAGAAAAATAGTTTGGATTCTAATAATCTAACAATTATTTCAAATTTATAGTAAAAATAACATTGTTGTATTAATTGATCTAGGTTAGATTTCATTGCTTATTCTTCATGACCTGTCTGGTGTATTAATATAGTTCACCAAAATATGTTTTTCTCTAGTTTGAAATCTATGTTTAGTCGAGACTGGATGATTAAGTTCAAATTGGAGCAAACTCAGAAATTGCTTTAATATTTTATCTATTATTTTCTTCCCATATTCTCATACGCGAAATATTTCAGTACTTGATTCTGTAGTCTTAAATGTAAACAATATATATTATATATATATATATATATATATATATATATATATATATATATATATATATATATATATATATATGAGACAAATGTCGAAAGTATGACTTATTCAAATACAACTACGCAATTAACATGGTCTCATTGTTGGATGTAATAAATATAACTATAAATAAAATAATAATAATAATAAAAACAACGATAACACTCGAGCAATATATATGACTAGCAAGTCATTAAATATAAATTATTAAATTAAAGATTTTATATTTTTTTAAACAGCTGAAATTCTTGTATTTCCATCGTATTGACAGTTACTCTGTCGCAGCATAACATTTCCGACTTACTGCTGATTACTAATCTGAGGATTAGGCAAAATATGGTTGGAAGTACTTTCATTTGATATCTTTATACCATAAACCTGACCAAATTTACTAATTCATTCTCACCATTCAGCCTAAGAGTATATCAGCATATATGATGAGTCTAAATGGGTGAAGCTAAACAAATTAATTTTGTGTTTTCCGACTGTTGCTGTATCCAATCGTATAGATCCGTTGGCTATATTACTACTCTGCTAATATCTAGGCGAGAGTTATAATGGCATCAACGCTACCTCAGTTTGTAAGATGCTCTCTGATGGAGTCTCAGCTCAGCGAAATGAGCCAGATGATAGCATGGACCAAGTAAAACATACCTGTCGCTCACTCACTAACTCACCAATCGCTCACTCACATACTGACTGACTGACTGACTGACTGACTGACTGACTGACTGACTGACTGACTGACTGACTGACTGACTGACTGACTGACTGACTGACTGACTGACTGACTGACTGACTGACTGACTGACTGACTCACTCACTCACTCACTCACTCACTCATTCACGCACTAATTCACACTCTCATTCATGAACTGATGAACTCACTCACTCACTGATGAACTCACCCCCTCCTGAATTCACTCACTCACTCATGAACTGAGTCACTCATGAACTCACTCACTCATAACCTCATAACTCACGAGCTAATGAACTCATACACGCACTTACTCGTGAATTCACTCATGAACTCACCCATTCACTCGTTCACTAATTCAGTCAAACGTTCACTCACTCAGCAACATAAGCACACATTCAATAACCAACTCATTAGTGTTAATTGTATTCCCGCCTCTATTTCCACTATCCTGTCATCAAGGTAACTCACACTACAGCCACATTAACATCTACAATTACAACAATTAATTGCTATCGTAAAGAAGAAAGAAAACATCAACTATCACTTCTATGCGTTTTTCGAGTAATCCAGAGCAAATAGATGTCTTGTATTCTTTAGCATTTGACATTCCATTCAACCTGATGAAGACTTGAATAGGTAGAAACCGGTCGTTGCTATTGGGTTGAGTCGTGTTGTATCGCTTCTATTAGTATTGATTTGATTTATTTCTGATTTATGTTTATATTATTAATATGTTATTCATACTGTGTACTGATATTTTCCTTTTCTATTTTGGCTAATTTTGAATGATGAATTCTTGGCTGTAGAGTTCAGCACAGAGCCTGATTTTGTGTCAATAATAATTACTTGTTTATATTTAGATAATCCTCTTATGGATTATGTTAGTAAAATGGTTTTTCCTTCCTTTTTCCTAAACATAAAGGTAATTAAATTATAACTGTAATTAAATTATACATGTAATTAAATATATTTTTAACGAATTGGAGTTATAATGGTAGAAACGACCTATTCATTCAGGCAATCCCGTTTAATGGATTTATACTCATGGAGTCGTTTGTTACTCTTGCAGACATCTTTTCATGGGTATTAAGCTCTTGACGGAGGTTTTCCACGCATTATTAGTAATTAGGTTACATTGATATAGGAACCTTTTTGAACATATAGCTGTGGGTGTGCGTGTGTATGCGTGTGTTTGTGATTATTAATGCATGTCGCTGTTGACTTCATGATATGTGTATTGATATTAACTGATCATTTCATGTTATATCAAAATAAAACGTAAATAATAGCCAGTCATTGGCAATAAAACTTCTAATAAATAAGAACAAGAAATTGTCATTGTTTATCCGTGAAATTTGTTTCAAAGATAATGTAGATAACACTTAATTATATTTATAAGCATATTTACACTCATACAGGAAATATGATCTAAGATATCTAAGCTTCTAGTTTCTTTCAGACGTTAAATTATGTTTGTGTTACAGTAGAGTACATTATGTCAACTATATATTTCATGAATTGATTTTGAGTATAGACATTATTTATGTGGTACCAGTACTGATCATTGTGGTACCATCAAATTCAAGCACTTACCTTTTTAGAAATGCTTGTTCCTACAATCAAGTAGCACTGGCTCCGGGAGAAATCGAGACGACTTTTAAGTTTATATTCTCAATGACATCAAAGGTAGTAGACACGTCAAGCAAGTCTAGTGCTGTCATGCCCTCCTTATATAATGCTTCTAGGATGTTATGTTTGACAGTTAATTGCGTCCTCAGCAAAGTTACCTTTATGGTTAGCGCACTGAATCTTATCGTGTATTCTGTGAGCACATAAGTGAGTTTCTAGTCGCTTGGCAACCATTTTGAAACAGGAAAGGTAGACATTGGTTCATAGTTTGTCAATACCTCTTTACCCAGATTTGGTTTCTTTAACAGTGGCCTGATATGGGCCTTTTTGTAACAAATTGGAATTTTGGACTCTACCAATGATTTATTTTTGATTGGGGAAATCAAGGGCAGTATCTATTCCAGGACTTGCTGCACAGAGTTGTGGTCTGTGGTTCAAGTTCAGAAGGCTTCGATGGGTACTTCTGGATGATATCATGTACTTCATTGTGGTTGGCAGGATCTTCACATTTGACACCAGCACTCATCACATGAGTGTGATTCATGGGACTTATATGACTTTCAATGACGTCACTAATTGTTGCCATCTTGTGGCCATTTCTTGTACAGCTGGTGATTGATAATAAGTTTGGTATTTCGACATAATTCTTCAGCATTCAGGTACTCTTGCTTTGCTTTCCAGATTTCCGCCGTTTACTAGGGAGCATGTGGCCTCAAGTTTATCACTTTCAATCAAAGCTTTTATACTAAAACGTCATCTATAATACAACTCGTAATCTGTAGAGTGGTAGATGACTGGATCTCCTTGATGAATTATGTCAAAGAAATAACAAATTTCCATGAAAAGTAAGCTCCTCTCTGGTATGCTGTTGCTGAGCATATTTCACTGTGATATGAATGGATGGTCACCTGAGTGATGACGTTGGATATATTTTAGACATGGATCGACAAATGAAGGAGTGGGCTAGAGCTGCAATCACATGAGCTACAATCACATGTAGGATGTGACCACAGACATGTGTCTCTCCATGTTACGGGATGTGCAGGACCACGAGGTTCAAGTTACTATGGAAATCGATGAACATTGATGTCAACAAGATTATCAAAATAGAAGTTTAAATTATCAGTAATTATGCCTTTCTGAGATATGGTTATTCGTCTAATCATTAAAGAATTCTGTGATCTTGGAGTAACTGGATCAAGCAGGTGGTCGATGATATATAACACATATTCCACCTGGATGTTGATAGCTTTCACACAACAATTTGAGGATTAAACTTGTGTAAATATATCATATTTGGAGGAATGTGTCAACTTTACACTTAAGCTTGCCTTGACCAGAATCGCCACCCAACCACCATCCTTATTTGGTCATACATATATTTCGAAGCTGATAGTGATAAATGTATTATATGTTATTAATATCAGTTCAAGTACCATTATGCATAGCTACTCAAGAGAGCAATCTGATCTAAGACTATTATCTAACCTATACCTCTACATGTAAAAAGGTAGATTACAATTATATTCATTTATATTGTAATTTGTTTTAGATTACATACAAGTCCAAAATTTAATTCTAAGATGCATTGTCATATTTAAGAATGTTAATCAAGTGAAGCTGAAGACAAGACAAGCAGTTTATTACGCCATTTGTTCATGTCAGAGTATTAATAAATCTTGCGCTTTGAAAGTATTAAGATTAACAACGTTACAGGGCTAGTATCTAAGCAAGAAATTAGTCTTAATTTGTGAAAACAAAACGAACTCTGGTATTACTTATTTTAATGTTACCAATTAGTAAGCATATATATTCCTGTACCCATTCAAATCACCAATTTATTAGTTGTCTGGAGGATTTTCATTCCAAGTATCGTATTAGCATGGAAACAGTCTTAATTGTAATTTATAAAACAATATAATTGGTGCAATGATATATTTGATGTAGAACGTTAGTTAGCTTCATAATCGCATAATTGTGAGGCTTCGATTTGTGATCGATATTTCAGATCTTTCATAAGTTATAACTAACATTATCATTATGCTGCCTAAGTTATTGTTAGTCTTATATAATTAATAGTTACCGTAACTCTGCCAATCGATGGATACATTGACGGTAAATTAAAGAAAATCTTTGAACTTCTTAAGATCAAATGACTCATGACTGTCACTTTAATCTTCCATAAAAATGTTCGTTAATTATATAGAAGAGAACCTTAACGTCTTTCATTAGGTGATTCATAAATCGATAATCTGTGTGTGTGTGTGTGTGTGTGTGTGTGTAACTGGTTATTTCTTTGTCAGGCTATATGTAGTATGTCTAGTTGATTAATACATCCATAAAATACATATATAAAACCCTGATAAAATATATATTAATATTTACAGATATCCAATAATATATTTCCATAAACTTTAATTGGCACAATGTTATTATTATTATTATTGTTATTATTATTATTATTATTATTATTATTATTACTATTATTATAGAATTTGGCACTCAAGGTGCACAATTTAATTACATTATTTTGACATATTTCTTGAGAACTCATGGACTTTTGATATATGCTTTGCATATTTTGTTGTCTGAATGAACTGACTTCCAATTAAAACAAATTGACGGAAGGATGTCATTGAAAGAAAAAATTATGTAAAATAACTTTACTTCGTCCTCTGAATTCATAATTTGAAATAGATAGACACAAGTAAAAAACGACATTTGGGAATCTTAAATCAGATTTCCTTATCAGATAAATTGCAATTCTCTGTTCAATCGAATAATCAGTGAAAGAATATTATTACGTTTCAATAATTTAAAGCTGTATTTTTTTAAATCAAACATTTCAACTATGAGTTACCGATTAAAAGAAAGAATTACTTCCTTGACAAAAAAAATTAAACAGGTAAAATAGAAATGTTTTTCATTAAATTTATTGTCTAATATAATAGAATAAAAGGATTATGTTTTGAGGTAAATTTGAGATGCCCCCACTTAGCCTTAGTAAAGGATATACACAAATCAAAACAATAATTCATTACTTGCTGATCTGATTCGTTTTATTAACTCAATCAAGGGGAACCAAGGGGATACATTTCAACACGGTAACAACTTCATCTTCCGCCAAGTAAATTACATAATCTCTTAATAACTCTCATCATCCGTCCATCTTCTTTTCACAATGTTTTTCTTTTCGCATATCTTATTGGCGGGAAGTTGTTGTAAATGCACATAGATAGGTGTCGCATCAAGTCGTATGCTTTCTATAAGACTCCGTTGTTTTTCCATAATATTTCATAATCATTCTACAGTTGTTTATTCATCTAAATATTTTACTGATTTATGCTTATTTTATATATTGTATGTACTATTATGTATTAATGATAAAATATACATTGACTCCAAGCAGTTTGTAATTGTGGGCGATAATACAGTATATTGGGCACTCCTGGTTTCGCTGGCTTTGTTGTTGCTATTTTTGGCTTGAAAAATTCATATTCTTCAGCGAACATAATAGTTTCTAGGTAGCATTTAAAATAGTATTTAGTCGTCCTTACTTCTACCAAATGTTTTCCTGCTTTATTGCTGGTGTTCACAAAATATAATATTAAAGTTTGTTTGCATCTTAGTTGTGTTGCCAGTATATCCGTAATGCAATTTCTGTCTCTTCAGGTAGCTCATAAATACGAAAGCAATACCTAAAATGTTCTAGCTATTTGTTCTTCGAGTTGTTTTCTGATTGCTTTTCAAGTTGTTTTCGCGATATTTTTGTTGTTGTTTTCCTAGTTGATTTTCCTAGTTGTTTTCTGTTTCCAACAGGATTCAAGTTGTTTTTACAATGAACCTTCGCCTATTGCTCCTCTTACATTGACAGGATATTTAATTTTCATTATTTATTTATTTTCATCACTTATATCAATATTGCATGCAACTTTTGATTTTTCCTAACCCTGCACAAAACATTTATCACTATATGTAGAAATGTACCGTTACTATATGATGATGTCAAACTCGTCCTAAATAAGAACTATACCGTAGCCTATTAAATGCCTAATCCAATATGTTTCTAACTAAAAGTCTGATAGTTTCAGCAGAGTGAAAACTATATGACCTCCTCACAGTGTTATATATATAATATAACAAAATCTCGTAATATGTTTCTTACTATTTGTAAACTACTAGCAAGTGACATCCATATGACTACTGATCCTTCTATCCTGCAACATATCTGCTCGGTTACCAACAACGTTAGGTCCAGCCATATTAAATCATCCAGTATCAAAGACTTAATAATATCAAAGAAATTGGATATTCTCGACCTCATTGAGAGTTGGCTTAGTCCTCATGACACAACCTCTTGTATTTCTGATATTTTTGGCCACCTCCCACCCCCGCCCGGCTATTCATTTTACCACCAACCACGTCAGTCTAGACGTGAAGGTGGTGTTGGCTTTCCAATAAATGTAAAGTCCCATTCTATTCTTTGTTTTGCTGTATTCTCCAAGGCTCTGTTCTTTGACTGTTACTGTTTACCCTGTATACCACAACACTAAGCTCTATTATTCACAATCAAAAACTAAACCATCATTTTATGCAGATGAGACCCAAGTATACAGACGCTATATTTCTCTTTTAGTTGCCAAAACCTTTGTCACTGAGCTCGATTCTTTTCGAGGATATTGTCGTAATAGAAGTTTTATAATTATTATTAATTATCAAATATAATGTAGGCAGTGGATAGTTTTTTTTGCACATTGAAATATTCACATACATTATCCAGAGGATATTTATAAAAGATTGTTTAATGAAGTTTATGTGTTGATATTTAAGCTGTTTTTTAAATATTTTCCTCAAATATTGATATATATCTCAATGTTCACAAATCTATATAATTCGGGAGATGAGAAAGTCGCCTTTAGCTAACATGTTGGGCTCCAACGACAATATATTAGTCTGCTGACGGAAAACGATATGAGTGATGAATTTATTGAGGTAGTCTTCTTTCTATGATACATTTATTATTTATAATGTCACCTAAGGTAAGCAATCTAAGACATATTTAGCAATCTATTAATATACGTTTAGCACATCTAATGACATTTAGAGAGGTGATAACACACTTTTACACAGTGCATGGATCAGTTAGAATAAATCTATATCTATGTATAAAATGTCTTAATTGAGTACATGTTACTCGTCGTTTTCAAGCTAACGAAAGGGTCAACAGGAAGATGAAAGATAAAACAAATCTGTCTGATGTCAACAATCCGAAATGCTACTTAGTTCACCATTAACCTAGTATGAGACTCAATCTTGACATAGCATAAAAGCAATACTACGAGAATGATAACACATGATGAGGGTCAAACAAAGTCGAACGCATTCTTCTCTAGCTTTAAACTTACATCCCCCCCGTGTTATTGGTAAGAAACCAAAATGGTGAAGTTCACTGTTTATCAGGAATTAATGTCTTCATCCTTGTATCAGATGGTAGAGGATCTGATATTATTTGATCATTACTGTTAATGGGTCAAGATCTTGTAATCCGGGATCCAATCCCTGATTAAGTGGTTCTTTGTTACTGTGTACTTATTTCTTGACAACAAAGAAAGATAACGCATGTAAGAGAATTAGGTGGTCTGATTAAAGTATTCCTGTAGGATTCTGAACAACAATGGTACAATAAATCATTGAGTCACATAAGTATTACTACGTCACTACTAGGCGTGCTTTTCTATCTTTAAAATGGATTTAAATTGTTCCACCCTGTATTTGTCTTGGCTTTGAGGTGCACAGTTAGATATCTGGAAAGTATGTCAGTTTATTTGTATGTAATGTATAGAAGTGTATTTAAAGGATCCATGCTTTTAATCATGACAAGTTGGTGTTGCTAGTCATTATAATAATCATAGTTCTAGAAGTAATTAAATATGTGAGATGATATCCTTATTGCTGAGATGAGTTTCTTATTTCGACTGCAAGTTTCTGCAATTCGACAAAGATAGTTCATTTGAAATAAATTACCAGAAGTCAAAAAAGGTTTATAATAAAGAACGGTGTTGTGTCTATAGTTTATCGCATAACTAAATAATCTACTGCAGCATAATATTAAAAAATGTATTAACTGAAGACTGAAATCTCTTACCTATGTGAATACGGGTATATGTAAAAACGATTCTTTACAGACGCAATGTGTGTATTAACGTTGTGTGACAAAGTACTGACACAATCATATGCTGGGTGATATATCACAGGTCTGCAATCAGGAAGGCGGTTATTCTTAGGTAGCCATTCTAATTATTAAAACATAATAGTTTTGTTAACTAATAATATGCTATAAGCTTGAATCTTTTCTTGACTGAAATCATACACAAAATCATATGAACGTAAACGGTCAAAATAAAAGGTCAAATGCGAAATTACGGAAAGACCGACTTCAGAAACCAATCGTATTAGTTTAATTGGACAACCGGGTGATATTCATTATGAACTACAAGATCCTGATCAGCCGATGACAATCTATGTCTTGTGTTGACAATTCACCTGTCGGCATCCATGAGTGATATGAAAATCCGGTTTATTCTGGCAAGAACACTCTAGTCTTACACCATGATATACGACCATGCCGTTCCACCTTTTATGGTCAGCACAGGGAAAATAATATTCCTCTTGTCAGTTCTAGGTCATAGGCATTTAACTCTTAGCCTTAAATCAAATAAGATGTAGTACCTGCTTATTAAACGCAGAAAGTAAAATGTATTCATAAGATGCTATACATAAGAAAACATGTTGAAGAAGTGACAGCCTAGGTAAAGGCGTAATAGTATCAGATTTGTCAACAAGAAAGCTGAGTAGTATTGTTTTTCTTGCCAGGGGCTAATAATTGGGTTAATAAGAGTTTACTGATGAGAAGTTAGTTAGTTCAGGAGAGTCAAAACAATTCAAAACAACAATATTTCATATACAGAGATATGTCAATACATATATATATATATATATATATGTGTGTGTGTGTGTGTGTGTGTGTGTGTGTGTGTGTGTGTGTGGTGTGTGTGTGGGGTGTGTGTGTGTGTGTGTGTGTGTGTGGGGTGTGTGTGTATGTGTGTGTGTGTGTGTGTGTGTGGTGTGTGTGTGTGTGTGTGTGGTGTGTGTGTTGTGTGTGTGTGTGTGTGTATGTGTGTGTGTGTGTGTGGTGTGTGTGTGTGTGTGTGGGGTGTGTATGTGTGTGTGTGTGTGTGTGTGTTTTTTATAAAGATAGTTAAGGGGCTGGCACAGGTGTTATACTTTCATTCAAGCAACAATTAACTCCAAACTGTTTTTTAAAAAAATATTTAATTGTAAGTATAATTAATTACCGGTAAAATTAGAGAAAAATTAAAAGAAAAAAGAAAATATCTAAAATAATCCAAAAGAGGATAATCTAAATATAAAAAAAGAAGAAACTATGATTAAAACAAAACCAGGCTTTGTGTCGAACACTAGGGCCCAAGAAAGATTAAACCAAAAATGGAGAAATAAAATATTAATACACAGTATAAATTGGGGAATAATATCAGCAAAAAATCAGAATAAATTAAGATTAATACTAATAGAGCGATATAACACGACTCAACCCAATACCCGGGTTTTGACCTATTCAAGTCTTCATCAGGTTGCATAGAATGTCTAACGTTACCATATTGCTCGAGGTTTATATACCCCATTTTTCAATAGGAAGCCACGCACCTAATCCTTTAGTTCTTTTTAACAAAGGATGGGTGCTATTTTAATCTTTTTTGTTTTTTATTTGGAACTTACGAAACCCCGGTGTTTTGAAAACATCCCAACGATAATTGAATAGAATTTATATGTTTGTACAGGTGTGAAAGTGCCCAACATAATAAGAAAAAAAACCTAAATGTACTTAAAAATGAATTAGTCGTAGCTTCCCATTTGACAATTGATATATATATATCTCATTGCTTTACAAACATAGTAACGGTGGGTTGAGATTTTTGTTTTTGGGATTGAGCTTTACTGAAGTTGTGTTTGTGATTAACTTTTCCAGAGCTTCGGGAGACATTCTATTTTTTTTTAAGGTATTTATTTCAACTTACTTGACACAAAATAACCCGAGAGGCTTTTATGTTTAGTGTAAGCTGGATGATACTATATTGATAGTGTTCTAAATAACTTTTTCGGTTGAAGTATCTTAAAATGTTTATTTATTATTCTTGAAGCCATATTGCCTGTTCTAGAAAAGGGCATTATTAGAGCTACAGTGTCCCCTTTTTTTCGGCCGATTCTAATATATTTTCCCGGGAACGTTTTTTATTTAACCCTGTTGGTTCTAATGATCCCAGGGTATCAACCCAAAAAAATTTTTCTCGTTTTAGTCTATTAATTCGGTCCTGCCAATCAGAACCGGGGAGCTGTGTATTTGTTCAATCGGTTTTAAAAATATAATCACCGAGAGATGGACGGTTGTAATAAAGCAGAAAAATTATCTGCGGCACTTTTAAATGTGTATATAAAGAAGAAAGTCGTTTTTTTTCAATTGTAAATCTGTGGCCATTAGCCCCTTATGCGAAGAGATGTACTAGTTTCCCAACATATTGTTTATTACAGAAGTAGCATTGAAAAAGCATAAATAACATTTGAAGAAGAGCAATCTATATCTCCCATTATTCCAAATTTTTTTTGGGTGACAGTGCTCGTAAATTTGACAATCACTTATTAGATGACACGTCATGCAGTTCATAATATTGCAGGGTTTTTGAACCCCAACGGTTGGTAGTTGGAATGGGTATTTGACCAAATTGTTTTATTTGCAATTCCCTAACAGTTTTGCCTTTAATACCACGCATCCCCCTTTTTTAGAATAATTTCTTTTACACAAGGCTTGAAAAAGAATACCCCATGCCTTATCAAAGCCCTTTTTTGTTAGAACATATTCTAAAAAATCGTATAATTTGTGATTTTAAATAAACCTTTAAAGGTATGTTTGGGATAAAAAAGAATGTTTGTGCAACATCTGATAAATATCGGTTGGTTTAAAAATACCTTGGTAAATAAGGTATTATTGTTTTTAGGGTTTTGAATACAGTGGTATCTAAATAATTGACCGAATCAATACAGATAGAAGATTTAAATTTAATGGGTTTGGGTTTATGTGTATTAAAAAAATTTGAAACTCAGAGAACGCATCCTTGCCATGTGGCCATATTATTAAAATATCATCCAAATACCGGGAAATAGGTATGAGGTTTTAATGGGCATTTAAGTAGTGCCCCTTTCTCAAATTTTCCATGTAAATATCGGCGTAGTGTGGTGCCCAATTTTACCCATAGAAGTGCCTACTTTTTTGGGTGAACCATTCATCATTAAACAAAAAGTCATTACTCTTCCCAAAAATAATTCTAAAAGTTCTATAATTTGGAAACATATATGGGATAATTTCTCATTACGTCCCCTTCCGCTTGCAACCCCTTTTGGGGTGATCTATATTTGTTTTTACATACTTTCAACATCTAAAGTTATAAACAAGCAATTATCAGGCAAACTTAATGCTTTAATTTTTTCTACAAAATCGTATGTGTTTTTTATATAAGAAGGGTGATCCATAGCAAATCGTTTTTTTGGGGTATCTATGAAAGATGATACATTTTTTAAATTTACTATTACAATCAGACACTATTGGCCTTCCTGGGGGGATTACGTTTGGTATTGTCCAACAACTGTCCTCTTTGTGAATTTTAGGGAAACATATAAAAAAAATCGAGGTCTTGGCTCCTGGGGAGGTGAAAGGAAATTAAATTGTTTTTCAGAAATTGCAACCCCCAGATTTAAGTTTATTTAAAATACCAGTTATTTTAATCGCCGTTCTGGGGTATATAGGTTTATTAACTTTTTTGTAATGATTATAAATTTTTTAATTACGGTAACCTTCAGTAATATAATTTTTTTTCCATTATTACTACTACCGAACCTTTATCAGCTTTTTTAATTACTATTTCTTTATTTTTACGTAAGTTGTTTAGTGTTAATTGTTCTTCAATTGTTAAAATTTTTTTTTCCCCTAGGACATTTAGTTCATCTATTTCTTTTGTAAAGTTATTTATGCATTCTATTAAATCGGGGTCAGTTCCCTTGTCAGGTGGAACCCAGTTAGACTTAGATATAAAACTTTTCTGTGGTTTATTAAAATTGTTACGTTCGTAGCGAAAGAAATATTTTATTTTCAGTTTCCTCCCGAAATCCTTAGTTGCTTCCAAAATGGGTGCTTTAGAAATCTTAGGGGTTTGAACGAATGTTAGTCCCTTACTTAGTAAGTTTGTTTCTAATGTCGTCAAAACGTGACTTGAAAGATTTAAAATGTTATTAATTATTTTGTAACAGGGGTAAGTTTGACCCTCTGAAGACCTTAGTTTAAAAAATCTAACCAGTGGTATAACTGGGTTAATAAGAGTTTACTGATGAGAAGTTAGTTAGTTCAGGAAAGTCAAAACAATTCAAAACAACAATATTTCATATACAGAGATATGTCAATACATATATATATATAAATATAAAAATATATATAATATATATATATATATATATATATATATATATATGTGTGTGTGTGTGTGTGTGTGTGTTGGTTTTTTGTGTGTGTGTGGGGGTGTGTGTGTGTGTGGTGTGTATTTTTTGTGTGTGTGTGTGTGTGTGTGTGTGGTGTGTGTGTATTTGTGTGTTATGTGTGTGTGTGTGTGTGTGTGTGGGGTGTGTGTGTGTGTGTGTGTGTGGGGTGTGTATTTTTTGTGTGTGTGTGTGTGTGTGTGTGTGTGTGTGTGTGTGTGTGTGTGTGGTATGTGTGTGTGTGTATTTGTCTCTGTATGTCTGTTTGGGTGTTTTGGATTCCTGATGTTATATTGTTGTTAGTGATTTCAAAGAATAATGGTGTAAGGTGTAGAACTCAGACGACAGTTATTCTGAAGTAATAATTAAATTGTAAATTATTGATACATCGATGTTCGTGATTTTATTGCTCCTCCATTATAAATATCAGTAATAAGAAGAAACTCTAATGATATCAATTAAGAAGAATTGTTTCTTCGCTTCAATGCATTCATAATCTGAACTTGACAACAACAAGAGGCTGAAATTCAACAATGCCTTGAGCGATACTTATATTGTTAGTTATACGCTACCCCCTTGTTCCTAATTGCAGTGAGCATACTATTACGATAATTATTATAGAAATCACCATTTTACTAGCGTTTGCCTAGAGTCTATAATATCGAGTCCTGTATTGGACATTTACTTATAGTTGAATGTTTTTAATCTGGCTAAAGTGTTTGAGCCTATGTTTTGACAAACTCTCACTTGGCATCAATGTTTCAAAATGTTATTCCAATAATGAACATCGCCTTCAGTTATTGGGCGCATGGATGGTTTCTTTTATGACATAGAAAGTCACAGAATATGCCATTATTGATGTCAGAAAATATTTGACTTTAACTGATATGGATTATCACTGTGATCGTTTCACCAAGTAACCTATTATGTATTTATTCATCTATTAAAACGCTGTTATTTAATAGGTGCAGAAGTAAGTGGGTTTATAATAGCAGATTTGGGTTAGGCATTTGTGCAGAGATTGCACATATATGGACACATGCATAACACCTCATCATCCCTTTAGTGATGATGAAGGTAATTACAAAGGTAATGAAGGGAAGTCAAAGATGAAACACTCTTCAGATATGCCTACGCCGAGATTCGAACACGGGTGGTAGTGATTTGTGGTCCAACACGCTAGCTCTAGACCACGGAGGCGCCCACCATCATCCTCAATTAGCTTTGTGCATAATAATAGGGGGTGGGGGTAATGTAACCCAAAAAACCTTTAAAATAGATAGTACCATAAACAGATCCCAAAATAATCTTTATATATTCAAACCGTATCACATATGTTTATGTGGTCTGAAGTCAAGTTCCCTAAATAAATCAATTAATAATACTAGACATATACCTACTAACCTTTATCCTGCACAGAAGCAATGACATTATGTGTTTACTATCAATAAATAAATTATGTTGAATACATTTTGAGATTTGGGAATTATTCCTCCAAAATCAAATATTTGTGAGCATGTTTCAGTTATAATTAATCACGCGGCTTCGGGAAAATAAGATAACTGTCTTGAGCAGAATGTACCCTTAGACTGTGTGTATGTGTGTTTTGGTTTTTCCATATTTGCGAGGACTTCATGTTGACAGCACACCAAACTTGTGAGGACTCAACCGATTCGTGAGGATTTACACACGACTCCTCGCAAATTAAGTGCTTAAACAACATATTATGATGCTCCAGAACCCCCTAGATATGATTTAGCATTTTCCCTCGGAAATATAGGTATTGTTGATACACACCACACACATTTTGACAGGTGTCGCCATCTGAGAAATTCAAGGTAAACTACTTGATAAGTCTGCGTGCGGGGAATTATTAGTGTCGTTGAACATGTTCACGTGATTAACTACTTGCGAGGAATTTAAATTAGAATGTGCAATGAAAAAATAGTTAAAGAGCGTTATCTTAACTGTAAACATAATATAAAGTATATGTAAACACACATTTTCATGTAGGTCCTCACAATGACATGAAAAACATGTATACACACATTTTCAATTAAACCTTCAAAATAAAATATGCTATGTTTATAAACACATTTTTCATGCAGGCTCTCATATGAAGATTACTTATATTTATTCACACATTAACTTGCAGGGCTTCATAATAACATAACTGTATTTATTCTTACATTTTAATGCAGTATCTAACAATTATACTAAGTATGTTTATTCACTCATTTAAGTCATCCTCATTACCGAAACACACAGTTATATGCACATAATGACCATTTTAACAACACTGTATCAATGTATACGTTTCCTTGTAGATCCTTATAATATAAAAAATTATTTGTATACACACTTTTTCATTCAGGTCTTCACAAAAACAAAACACTTACATATACACATATTTTCATGCAGGTCCTAATAATAACATATATAAAATGTATTCTCACATTTAAGTCAAACGTATTAGCCAATCACACATTCTGATCCACATAATGACCATGACGACTAAACCCTGTTTATGTACACATTCACATTTAGGTCACCACAAGCACATTAACTGTGTTAATACAGACACATTTAGATCTTCGTAATACAAATTTACACGCATGCTCTAAACATACATTTAGGTCCACACAATAAATAATCGGAGTAAAATACAATGTCCGCACTAGTACATATAATTCCTCTCTTTAAAATAAACTGTATTTAGGTCTTAACAATGAAAACACATTTTGTTCAGTATTACTTTGAAGAAAGAAAGAGCAGTTAGAATATTGCGATACATATGCCTGGTTTGACCGTTAAGATAAACATTGTTAAATTGTTTCGTTGTAATATTGGTGTGTAAGGGTTGAGGAAACGTTTTTTGTGGTTTTATTAGATATTGACTTGGGAACTAGTGATACAATATGCATGTGTGGGAATGAAAATTCGGCTTTAAAGACATTATCAAATCATGACACCCACACGTGTGTATTATGATGGCCAAATAACTACTTAAATAATTATATATATATATATATATATATATATATATATATATATATATATATAAAAAGAGAGAGAGAGAGAGAGAGAGAGAGAAAGAGAGAGTTGTGTGTGTGTGTGTGTATGTTTATATATGTGCGGGTGTGTGTGTGTATGTCTGTGTGTGGGTGGTGCAAGTACAAGCAACAGTGTTAGAGTTTGAGATAATGCGGGCGTGTGTTTGATTGATTGGTTGATTGATGAATTGAGTATGTGAGTGAGTGAGTGAGTGAGTGAGGTGCTTCACCTCGGCACTGGTCGCATTTTGGACATATCAATATAGTGAGACTCCTTGAGTGAACAGCCAACAAAGCGATGCAGCTTAAGCCAACCTCTGTTCATTTTTGTGACAACCTTTTGACAAATAGCGAGTGACAGATGCCAGCTGTTTTGCTCAAAAGTCCCATTTAAGTGGAGACTTCGTCAGAATAGAGTGTTTTGGTCGAGGCCAAAGTCATTAGGCGGATTGGACTGTGTCGAGGTCCGTAAGCCGTATAGAAGCGGTAAATTTACTAGACAATTGTTCTGCAACATACCTTCAGAGTGCAGTATTTCTATGGAATCATGCAAATGCCATACATAAATATATTTTATTAAGATTAATATATAAATGAATGTAATAAATATGTTCACTAAATATGATCAAACAATGCCAATATCATACACAATGTAATTAAATAGATCGATTGGATTCTAATTTGATGGCACCACAAATTTAACAATGTCCATAAGTTCGATATGAATGGCTCCAAAGTTTAGAGCAAGCATTCTTGATTGATGCTGAGCTGGATGGAATAATTGTAAATTGAAGCCCGACGGTGAGTCAAAGGCAAACCCCTATAATTGTCAGTACGGAAGACGAAGTCGGAAATGATTTTATTTATACGGTTTCGTTGGCAATAATGCAAGGACGGCTCCATTCAACATAGAATAACATTAAGATATTGGCGTTTACTATCCCAATACATGCTATTGTGATGACATTTGTCCTCGGTTTAAATTTATTATCACGTTCACACATCTTGGTAAGTCGATGCAAATAAAAGCTAATGACAACCAGGTGATATATTTCCGTTTAACGTTCCATATCGTGATCTAGCCCTAGTAAGTTTTCACTTCGATGTAACAAATTCGAAAAAGGGGAAGCATCATTATATGATAAGCATCATTATCTACGTTGTTTTGAGGGGGATTAATAGATGACTATCAATTGATTAAATGAAATAATACCTAGAAATTATTAATTTGTATCCAAATTGATATTGATGATCTCGACTCCGTGTAATATGAAATAATTTGCTGAAAGATTTCTAGTATTTACCAATAGTGAAAAGTTGCCATCTCGTGATCCACTGCGAGCGCCATTGCTGTTTCTAATTCTAGACCACAGTTGGTAACCGCTGCAACGCATTTCGCCTGCATCAGTATATTGATTCAATTAGATAATATCAAGAAACTATTATATATATATATATATATATATATATATATATATATATATATATATATATATATATATATATATATATATATATATATATATATATATATATGGAGATCTAGACTTAACTGATAAAATTAAGCTTTTTCGTTTGCTTATACAAAAATGACAAAATAAGGCTTTCTGTTATTTGCTGATGACGTTGCAACGACAACTAATTTTTAATAAATATTTCTTAATTATAAATGGACGAAAGGTCCTAGTAAAGACCTTTCTGAAGGGCCTTCGTGCATCATGCTAATACTGAGCACTACATCATGTTTATCTATAATCTGGTGTTAAAATCTAGATTATTGACGGGATCTCATAACACTATATTAAATAGCTAACTGAACCGTTACTCTTCATATACATATAGTAGCCTATTACCAATTTGGTCAGATACATCATAAGACCGTTTATTAACATTCAATCTAATCTGGGTGTCATATCACTCTTGATATTCTTATTGAATGCTAAATATTAAATCTGATCTTATCTTGTACTGTTTTCTCTTCTTATGTATACGGCCTATTTAGCCTACTACTAGGTCCTTCTTTAATCAGATGGGTTAATGTATTTTATAAAGATATCACAACACAAGTATATAATAATGGATGATCGTCAGATATTTTTCGGCCCACATGGGGTTCCCTACAAGGATGCCCATTCTCACCATATATATTTTTAATGTGTGCAGAATTACTAGCTTGTATGCTGAGACAAATATTTGTTAAAGCATTTGCAAAAGTATTACGACTCAAAATTAACTATGATAAAAGTCAAATCATGGCTCTAGGAAGAAGCTAATATAAATACAGCAGGATTGTACCTGAATGTAACTTTCAATGGACTCAAGGCCTAATAAATAGTCTTGGTGTAGTAATACGTCATAGAACAGTAGTAATTCTGCACACATTAAAAATATATATGGTGAGGATATGAACTGATATAACAAAAATCAAGTTTCGATATTTGAAAGAACGAAATAAACGGTAAATATTGCTGTTAATAGCCGCTTTATTTGTGGTGCGAATTGCCCGCTTCTGGAGTGTTTAACTTTTTCCTGAGAATAGTTTCTTTTGCATTTCCTCATACCATAGTAATCATCAGTTTTCAGCATTTATAGACGAATACCATCAAATATAAATAATTTATTGTCGTTCATACAACTATATAGGTTACTGTTTATATACCGACTAATAAAGGGTGGATTCTGTTTAATTTACTATTAAATGAAGGGTACGTGACGCGATGTGCATCTGTATGTGCCTGTATGTTGTGTGTGTGTGTCTGTGTGAGTGTACGGATCGATTATCAGCAATCAATTCTCAATTATGTTCTTGACGGCATACACCACATTTATGTAGCCAACACATATTCAGATACTCAAGCTATTAAAATAAAAACACAAGTTCATCCTTTTAAATGCATGTTTGTGCTCGATACTCCAAAAGGGTGAACTGATATATATATATATATATATATATAAAACTGAATCAACAAATTGATTCCACCTAATTTTTATCTTTTAAATATAATGAAGAATATAAATTTTTACAAATTTTAATACCTGGACTGCTGTATCGCAAATGACAATATACAATACCGTAGATGATGCAATCTGATTGCTATTTGATGGGTGTTGTCAGATGAAATCGTACAAGTGAAGACAGGTTTGGCAGATAACGAACACTTTATGTCTGTAAACCAATTTGAAATAAGAATAGCTAATATTAAGAGATATTAAAAAAGTGAAATTGTTTTATAGTGTTGATAAATAGGTTTAGATTCCGAAAATACGGTTGATAAATAGTTGTCTAGATTCTAATATTCTGCTCACCAAACCGTCTGTATAGTATGACTTCAGATTTTAGATGTATCCTCCCTATGTCTCCCTTTAAATGGTGCCCCCCTTCAGACAAGTCATGGTCGAGTCATCAACACTTTCAAATAGTCTTTTTAATTGATAGTTGATTGTGTTCTTATTTTGATATCACATATCATTTGTTTCAACACTTTTGTATTAATACATTAAATTTTAATACAAGTGGACCTTTTCTTTTTGCATATATAGTGATTAGTCTATGTATTCAATAATTGTGTATAATGGGACTGTGGAAAACTAAAATAAGTTCCTATCAGCGGATAGCAATAGTTGTTTTGAAACGTTCTAGTGCCGATCTTTGCGTTCTCAGAATTGTAAATGGTTGTTCAAGACTGAGAATTTCTGTCCCAGACACACACACACACACACACACACACACACACACACACACACACACACACACACACACACACACACACACATATATATATATATATATATATATATATATATATATATATATATATATATGTATATATATATATATATATATATATTTATATATACTTTTATATCAGGTCTGTGTATGAATACACCCTGACGTCGATTAATACCGCCCAATATAAGGAAAGGGGGGCCACAATCGTCCCTTTGGGATGTTAGTACCGAATCCCTGAAACGACAGATATTGGATTCAAAATTTAGATAACCTGTGTAAGATAAAGAAAGGATTTCTACAAATGAAGATCCACACGTTTTATACACAGTCTATCAGTACGTTGTCCCACCAAGGTGTCATAATTTAGGGAGTGGAACGCTTAGATCAAAAGCCTGAAAATCAAACACTTCTCTTGGTCGATCGATGATCGAATATCACTGACTGGCTACAATGAATTTGTTTGCTAAATATTGATTCTTTTGCAACGTTACAAGTAGTGAAAAGTCATGATTTCAGTTGGTTATCCGCAGGCCTTTGGATTTTATTTTTATTTCGATTGATCAATTAAAGAACACATTACCAAAAGCTTTAATGGATTTTACGTGGCAGTAGTGAAACGTTTACAATGATGATAGGTGACATCCAATTAGGGCTTGGGTAATGGATACACACATACGCATACGATTTGTGAATATTCATATTTGACACGCGATAGAGCGTATTGAAAATATGGACAGTTTTATTTAACGTAAATTTTGGTAAATCCGGAGGAAGAATTCTTAAAACAGTTTCTCAAGAACTTTACGGATAAGATTGATTTCTAAACAGTGATTTCTAGTCTGGCAATTGTTGATATTATTTTCTTATAGCAGAGTGATATCCTATATGTGGTTTTTACACAAATTCGTAGATATAACTGTTCGTACTTGCAGTGGCACTTTTTTAGTACTCGTGTGATTTATGTATTGTACCAACGTGTAAGTGGTAATTTAGTAAACACTTCGAACCAAACTGGACCATATGCACTCAGCAGGTTTGCTAGAGAGATAACATATTACTGTAAGAGGTTGTCAAATATGGAATATAGTGACGTTTCAAGGTCAGACTCCAGCTTTTTGTGTTTATGACATGATTGCAGTTCTTATCCCTCTAGTACGTTTATAAAACGGTTATGTGAACATGAGTGTTCCAAAACAAAAAGAGAACCCACAGAAAGACATGCAATTTCTAGACATTAAGGCATATGTTACGGTACACCATTTCGACATTGTATCCCGCTTATTTTTATTACTGGTATTATAGGGATAATGACGATTTATGGCAGTATTAGCTTTTTATGGATGCCTAGGTATTGGTGTCACACACACACACACACACACACACACACGCACGCACGCACGCACCCACACACACACACACACACACACACACACACACACACACGCACACACACACACACATACACACACTCATACACGCATTGACCCATGATTCGAGTACATTGACTACCTGTTAGACAGCGTATCCATTTCAAGAATTTGTTAATAACTTATAAATACATTAACGATATGGCGCCAGAATACCTGTGTGAACTGGTGTCCATTAGAAAGTCATCCCGAAAACTCAGGTTCTGCTAGGTTGCCAGCATATATTAAAAATGCGTCGTCTCTTGAAAACTTTATATCTCTTCTAAAAACACAACTGTTCAAGGTCGCTTTCACAGATAAATAACAATTATCTTTTACATTATAACAGACATAATATTTAGGGTATTATTATATTACATATTATTTGTACAGCGCCTTTGAATGGGTCATGCTGGTAAGGGCGCTTTATTAAATATTCTTTATTATTATTATTATCTAAAAACTCACTATCTAAGCGAAGTATTAAAGGACGAAATTAAAGGAATAAATATATATTGAATTCATCTGAGTCTGAGTTTAGATTATCTTCATATAATTACATATGGACGCCTTCATGGCCTAACTGGTAGAGCAGTTGGCCTCAGATCTGCACGATCTAGGCTCAAACCCCAGCTGGGCTGTATAAGAAGGCTGCTTCCTCTTTCACTTCGACCGATAGCTTTTGGAGGTCGCTCGGCCCATTTTGCTTACCGTATGCACAAACGTGGCCGTAAAACTGCAACATTTACATATAATAACATATATTTACATACTCTACCATATCCTCATAATCCGAGATATTACTATACTTAGACCCTGTTATATAACCAGGACATTAAATTGCACACGAGTCTGAGGAATATGAGGATATCTTTATTTCTTGTTAGAACCTCTCTGAGGTAAAATCTATTTAAGCGATTCCAAAGAGTTCTCCCTATCAATGGCCAGCTAGACATTTGTACTTATTACCAGGCAAATAAAGGTGGATGACTTATTTGAACTAATTCGGATATATATGTGTCTGAGGCATACAGATGGTTATTAGAATTGTAAAGACATGTTTTGCTTTGATGTCTCTAGATATTAGTTTATTGGATTACCTTAAAAGTGCCACTTGAACGGTCGCATTACCCTTAACATATATAGCGATGTTTTCCGCTATCGGATTACACATCTATAAACATAGATAACCCTCCCGTTCGTCTTCCAGTAATGGCGGCCC